>CABFOQ010049839.1:0-17181 GCA_900660455.1 Gephyroberyx darwinii | reverse complement strand
CAATCACAGACTCCTGTTAGCACAAGACTACTGGCTGTTATGGCTCAAGCATTTATTACACCACACACACACACACATATAAATAAATACCTACTTTGTGGTTGTCTGTCCCTCTTTCTCTTTTTTCCAACACATATTCCAAAGATGACAGTTAGAAGCACAAATATGGGAATCAGGACCCACCAGAATTCAACTGTTAAAAAGAATTAGAATCAACAAAATACACTACAACATGATGTTTCACTGAGACAAACCTTTAGAAATATCATAACTTTATTAATAAAACATTGGTGGAATCTGCCTTACTTGTATGGTCTCCATTGTTTTCTCCACAGCAGGATGATGTAACGTTGACTGGAAGTGTCTTGTTACCAGCAGGGTTGGCAGACACACATCCATAAGAGGAGCTGAAATCTTGCTGGGCTACAGTGAGAGGAAGAGAGGGGAAGCTGCTGGTCTGCTTCAGGACCTCCTCTCCTTTGAACCAGTACAGGACCGTCTCATGACTCTTCTCCACAAGACACACCAAGGTGCAGCTATCAGCGCTCACACTGGATATGATCACGACAGGCATTGGTGCAGATTCTGGGAGGAATTTGGTGTGGATTCAAAAGACAGAATAAGAGAGAGGGATTGTCTTTACCACTTTCACAGACAGAGTTAGGCTGCTGTGGCTCCAAGTTTTGCCCTTCACATTGTTTGGAACAAGGACAGCCTGTGTTCAGTCCCATGGTGCATTTGTGGTGCTGACATATCCACCTAATTAACTATTAGTTTATTTGAATGAGATCTATGGAGAAGACAGTAATCTGAGGCTACTTGGCTTGATAGTTAAATGTAGTGACAAAGACAAAAGTTGACAATCGTTTTCATCGTGACATCATTCAAACTCATGTGCATATGGAGAGCTAAAATGTGAAGATTTATAGGCTAGTTGTCTCAGTATTAGAACTTGTACTTGATTTATTAATTAGATACTGCTCAATAAAACAGTTGATTTTTACCAAACTGATTTTTAAATTACAAAGTCAAAGTTACAAAGTGATTACGAAGTCTCTTCTTTTTATGAACTTAGAGACCACAGTGTGGTTGCAACAGGAGAAAATAGATATTTAAAACTGATATCTAAAACTGTTGTCATTAACAGAAGTAAATGTGACTTACCATACACTCTGAGTCGATATGATGTAGTAACACCTCCTTCTTTCGGATCAACTGTGTAAATCCCTGAATCATTTTTCTGCAGTCTTGTGATTGTAAAGAGTCCAGTGTATTTGTCCCAGAGAACTCTGTCCCCGAACCTGTCCTTCAATATCTCTTTTTCTCTGTTATCCACCATAGCAATGTTCTCTCGTTCATACAGGAGGAATCCAAACTTCCTGACAGGGTCAGGTAGAGTGATGGATCCTCCCTCAGTGCATGTCAGGTTCTTCTTTACTTGCAGGGCAGCAGATGAGATCATTACTGTAAAACATTGGGTGATACAACAGTCAGTGCAAGATCAATAACATTGAAAAAGACCTGCAATGAGTGAAACCAAGAAGAAAAGATCAGATTTAAGGCAGATTTCCCTAAATTTTAATAATTTAAAATGTAAATTAAAATGTAATTAATGTAAGGGAGATAAAGCTCAGTTTTACCATTTCAAGCCCGAATGAAAAAGGGAACAGAGACAATCACCATTGTGGGATGAATCAAGTTAGATCAAGTCATACATTTTGCATATAACCAATTATTCCCATTTTTATAATGCTATTTCTTTATTATAAAATACATATAATATATATAATATATATTTGTATATTGCGTCAGGCCAGGGCAATATATGCTATGCTACGACAGGCAACCATGCACCACCATCCGAAATAATCATTAGCAAATGCAATCATCATCATAACTAAACTTAACAAATTACCATTATTACTACTACCGGTTCTAGTATTACGGTGTACTGCAGTTCTGCGGTTTGTCCAAGTGGAGTTGCCATACCCCAGCAGAAGCCGTTGCTTGATTGGTGTGGGTAGGTACAATCAATGTCAAACACTGTACTGTCTCTCTATTTCATTACTTTCAGAAGTATTAAAAAGTGGAAAACCAGAATGTAATATGAGTGTTACTTGGACTATAGGCTATCACTGTCGATTGTGATATTTTTAATATTTTAATATTTATATTTTTATTTTTATACGTCAATGTCAATACCTAAATACAATATTTTTAAATATTTCAGAATGACAGGAAATGAGTTTCAAACTTTGAATTTGGGGGAGGGGGCGAGAATAAACTCATAGTGTTATTACGAGAGTAATGTCATAATATTATGAGAATAAAGTCGATGATTATAAGTGTGGAGTAGCCTAATGCAAGCATCAGCTTCATTGTTAAAATGGAAGTGGACGATTTAGTTAGATCATACTTTTAGGATCATACTTTATAGGATGTAAACAAAGAATGGACAGCAAAATACTGAGAGGCATATGAGAGAGAGAGCTGGACAGACAACGGTGGCCGAACTACCCCGCAGGATGCAGCCACGGCAGACCTGGACGAGCTGGCACAGTCGGGTTAGAGCCGGTTTGACTCCTGCAAGACTGGCAACTTTGGTGTCATCAGCTCATCCAAGTCTGCCCCATGGTTGCATCCTCCGGGACAGGTCGGCCACCGCTGTCGGTCCAGCTCTCTCTCACCAGTGATAGTATTTTACTGTCATTTTTTTGGGCACACCTGGCCAGTTCCCAAGGCCAACCACAGATAAGACACAGAGTAATAAGGGCGTACTCACACTAGGCCCGGTTGGTTTATGCCGTGCCGGAGCACGATTCATATCTTATATTCATTTTACTCTGAAATAACTTGAAAATGGTACACTTGTCTGGTGAAAATCTAAAGATTTCTGGGCTGGGATAAGCCCCCAATGTTTCAAGATCCTAACAACGCCTCTGGCCATGGCTATACATGCAAATGACATTTGATAGACTTAACACGTTACTATGAACGCAGTGCAAAACAAGAACAAATGGCAGACAAAATAAACAGTAAATAAGTACCACACTAATACAACGAATACGAACAGCCTCTAAAACTAAAAATTTTAAATGGGCCACTTTCTAACCATGTATCTTAACAGCACCTTTCATGCGACACAAGTGAGTTAAGAATAAACACCAATTACATATATGTGTTAGTTAAAAACCTACCCATAAAAAGTATTAAAATCTTCATTTTCTGTGGTCTAATTTTCGAAAATCGAAAATCGAATGGAAAATTGCGTCCAAGTTTTCAGTCCTCAAACGAATGCAAAAATGTTGTTAAAAGGCTTATCTCTCGTCGTTCTACGTTATATAAAGGCAGGGAAATATGGCGGCCGCCCTGCTGATTGGTCCATTCTCGTAGACACACAAGGTGACTGTACATCCTGCTCTGATTATTGGATGTGATGTTTTGATAGCAGAAAGACCACTTTCGATATACTCGCGTAGTGCCATTATTATGACTACCTCCGTCATCTGTTTACATTGATCCTCTTGTCAGGACTTTGCTAATTATCATACGGAATGACCCTAAGAGGAATTCCTACATTTCAAAGTACCTCATAGGCTACAGCTAATTGCTATTTCGTTACTGTCGAGACAAAGGTGATGACGTGGCAAGTGTTCAGCACTGTCTCCCTCGGGTTTTTTATATAACTGGGTTTGCAGTGTTTTTATAATGTAGCCTGCAGAATTATAATTAATTATAAATAAATATAATTATACTTAAATTACAGAATTATAATTAAAATGTTTCGTTCAAATAACAATTACTATTAAGCTTTTAAACCTTAATATAGTTCATATGAACCAGCATTTGGGTTAGATGTCCAACCTAACTTGCCACCATTTTTTTTTTTTTTTTTTTTTTTAAATATGTAGCCCATAGACTGGGGTGTCACAAGCACAGTGTAGGAATACTATAGGAATATTAGTTACACCAATAAATAAATATATATTTTAACAATCTATGAATTAAAACCTTTCTGACTATATTTGTTTATGGATTCTATGGAAATGTTAAGGGTTGTTATAGTAAATCCTTCAGGTCGGCATGACATGATGTTGACAGGTCTGTTGTATTGCATTTATATTCTATCCTACTGCACTGTATCTTGTTAATATTGTGTTCCTGTAATTTATTTGATACATGCTCCAATTAAAACACATAAAAAAATTTAACATAAAGTCTACATTAATTGATATCATCATAACAAATAAGCTGTGTAAGTATTCTAGTTGAGTTTTTTTTGCTAGATATAGGTGACCGCTGTCAAGACGTAAAAATCCCATTCCGGTTTATTACCAAAAGGAATTAAAAACAAAACCTTTTCTGAACAAGGTTTTATCACTTCTCTACAACTCTTAATTCTGTCGTTAACAAACACGTCCCTCTATTCAGTGTAAACAAATAGATCCTAGATCCAACCCCTGCATGACAGATTCGTATTGGCAGCATTTTAGTCAGTTAAGAAATGTGCTGTGCCTCAATAAGGACAGCAAAATCTAATTATTAGCCTCGTTATCTGAAAGTGATGGTAATCCTTCTAAATTCTGGAAAGCAGCAGCAGAAAAACTTTTTGAAAAATCATATCATGCTGTTGCACTAAAATATCGAACGGATCAGAGTTCTACTGATAGCCCACCTCTTCTCCTATTTACGGAACAGGAGGTATTGGAGGCTTACTCGCTAAAGAAATCCAAGGGCTAAGATCAATTGGTTTCATAATTATTTATCTAATATGACTCAAGCTATCGATGAGGTAAAGTCACCCCTTCTTAAGGTAAACAAAGAGCCCCACATCCCTCCTGGGCCGCTTATTATTTAAAGTTTATAAAAATGACTAAATTGGAGACCTGCAATGTTCATTTCCATGCAAAGGACACCCTACTTTATTCCTCGGCACCCACTAGCAGACAAGCTCTCGCATATTTACAAACTAACGGGATAGAACAAGAACTGTCAAAAAAAATGAAATTAGTTTTGAATGCTAGTAAAACAAAAAAGTAGATGATTTTCCCCTACACAGAACACATATTCAGATGCTCATTTATCTACCCTGAACAATGTTGAAATTGAATGTGTTCAACATTACAAGTATTTAGGTATCTGGTTAGATGCTGATTTCTCCTTAAGGTCACATGTTGCAAGTTTAACAAGAAAACCTAAACTTGGCTTCCTTTATAGAAACCAATCTTGCCTTTCTTCCAGCTAGCCGCCGATTTTTCTCAGTCTAGACTGAGAAACAGTTCTGTTCCTGCAGGCTCAACCTTGTAAATATGTGAAAAGTAGTTTCAGTCTGTATAATAGTTTCTAATAGTTTGATAGTCTCCACTTTGATAGACCCCCCCCCCTAAAAATACAGAAACAAAACAACCTGCAAATATTTTTTATTATTATAAAAAAAACCCTGCCTCATTCATATTAAAGTCAACTTACGTCACAAGAGAAGAATTTGAATATACATTTTTGTTTATTTTATTATTTTTCAGACAGGCCGTTGTACTTAGCCTATACTACAAATTCTAAATTGGTTATTTAAACAGGAGATTTTTGGATTAGCAGTTTAGAACCCACCAGACGCGCAAGCGCACGCACACGCGCACTGCTGTGGTTCACTTCCGCTCCCATGTTAGCGAATGCTGCTGTCCTCACCGGGGTTGCTGCAATCAAAAACAAATCATTTAACAATATCACGCAATTTAGATTACATGAATGTACTACTCTCTGTGCCTAATGTCAAACTTGAAAGATCCACTGTTCTTAATCCTGCAACTCAAAAGAAAGAAAAGTTAATTGGAAAGCATATGGGATGGGTTGAGGTAGCTCAAGAAAGGCAGAAACAAAGGCGAGAAAGGACAGGGAGGGAAACATCTGTGCAAGACTGCGCACAGATGACACTCCTCGCGCACTTGGAGCGGATTTTTCCGCTCCGCATGGGCAAAATTTTCTCGCCGTCCGCATGCGCAATGTCATAGAAATACATTATAGCACAATATCTGCATCATATCACCGCATATTAATGTTTTTCAACCTACTAATAGTTTTAATGTTGCTATTAATTATTTTAATACATATTATATTTTAATATAGGCCCTAATGAAAAAGGGAACAGAGACAATCACAATTGGGGGAAGAATTTAAATCAAGAAGTTAAATCAAGTCATACATTTTGCAGTTGATGCTACCTGTTTTTAAGGACTGACTCTAGATCAGTCTTTTCAATACTATGAAATTGCTTTTGAGATAAATCCATAGTGCTGATCCAGATATTGAGCAAATACACCATTATTTACCTCTCGTAATACGTACGGAGTGGAGGCATTGCATTGTTGTCTTTGTGGCTGGCGTAATCCGGACGTTCATGTGTTCGCGTTTTTATGTCCATAAGGAAATGTTTGCTATAAACGTGTAGGCTAGTTAAATAGTTCGGGGAACTATTCAAAAAGATGTGAACCAGGTTCACAAATAAAAGTAAAAGGGTTACTTAAATAGTACTACAACTTTTTGCAGCCAGTTTGAGTTACAACAAGTATGACCACTTACAATGCTTGACATAGGAGGAAAGAATTCAGAAATTCAGAAAATGGGTAGTTCTAATAGTAAAAGTAAAAGAAACTGGACCAGTGAAATATATGTTTGATCATTATCTATAGAAAGTATCATTAAAGTGGAGAAATTGGTTCAAATGACTTGAAGAGTTGATGGATTGTTAAAATTCCCACAAACGGGACTTTTGAACTAGGTTAAGCAATTTAAAAGAAAAATATGGAGGCAAATTATAGATCCTGAAAGATACACGGGAATGCATTCAAAATGTGGGGAAATTAAGCTAAAGTTAAGTCTTATTTATAGCATCACATCATTACAGTGGCGGCTGGTGACTCAAAAAAATGGGGAGGACAGGAGGAAAACCAACCCACGGCGTCATGTTATTTTACACTAGTTGTCTACTTATCTCTACTTTCTTATGTTCAAATTATGTTATGTTCTTATGTTCAAATGTAGCAATAATCCAACTAGCAACCTAATAATAACCTAATAATAATAATAATAATAACCTAACCTAACATTATATTATCATATATCATATTACAACACAAAGGATGAATATAAAAAAGGGGCCAGGCGAACGAGAGGGAAAGACACATTTAATCACTGCGGGCTCTGGATGGGAATGTGTGCGTAATGTGTCACTAGAAGCCTGTCAATCCGACGAGGGGTGACGCAGCACCCAGTACGTTACAGTGGGAATTTTACAGAACGCCCTCTGATTTAAAAAGGGTTAGCCCTAACCCTAACCCCAGGAAAATCTGGAATTATTAAAAACAAATCTATGATATGTTATGAGTTCTTCTGCCTGTGGGAGGGTTCCACTCGCGTTACATGTTGGGAGATTATCTTCATAGCTGCTGTGAGGCCTGTTGTTGCATCCAAACTGTGGAATGGCTGTGACAACAAATAATCCACAAGATGTTCTTCCCCATCCCACTCTCCGCGTCTGCGTCCATGCCTCTCTGTGACCCCCTCACTCACTGCCGTTAATTGCCGTAGCACCTCTCCTCCAAATCCATTCTCCATTCTCACCGTTAACAGTCCTTCGGGGCTGCTGCAACAAGCTGTTGCGTTGGCTAACGCAAGTAGCTAGCTACTGCGCCTAAATAAAGGCCTAAATAAAAGGTAATTTTTTAGTTTGTGTTTAAAAGTAGTTCGTTATAATTTATTTTCTAATATGCTACTGTATAATCTATCTATCTTTACCGCCAGTTCGTCACACTCACTGAAGATGAAATTTGGAAATTATCATTGGACCAACGCAATGTCAATATTGTATTCTGCTTGTTGATTGGAGCATCATTTTACGTGTTTTGGCCAATAACAGATTAGCATGAAAAAAAATACAAAAGTACATTAAATTGATAAGAGATCCCGCCCTAAAGAGGACAGCAGGAGCCTCTTGCCTCTCAAAAATAGAGGAGGAGCAACCTCCTCTGCCTCTATGGATCAGCCTCCTCTGCATCATTACCACAATTGCAGTTCAAAGACAAACTGCAAACCTGGCGAGCCTCATGATTGTCTAGGGGTAACCCAGTCTTCTTCTTCTAAACTCCGCCTGGAGAGAGAGAGAGAGAGAGAGAGAGAGAGCAAGACTGGGAGAACACAAGACTACATACAATAGGGAGAGAAGGAAAACAAAATAACTTATAACAAAACAGGATAAAACCATGACAAACAGGATAGTAAATACAAATGTACGCATTGGCACAGTCACTCCAACATTTTAAATCTAGCTTCAATAATGTGAACTTTACGATAACAAAGAATCATTCATTTACACACCTGCATGAATGACCACGTGTTTCCGGTAACCGAAAATATGGGCATTTGCACGGGCCACAGACCTGGTCTGAAATTCAGCCTGACTGTAGAAGGGACAATCAAATAAATCATTGTCTGCAACTGCAGTCGGATTTGATGGTGTCTGTTATTGTCTAAAATTAAAACAACAAAATATCATTACAGAGAGCAGTCTTTAGAACATAAACAGGGCACTATACTTTTACTTTATATAGGCTAAGTTACAACCGGACTCATTGAGGGGGTGAGATAATTTGGGGTCATGCATGGCTTGTGACATATTCAATAAATCAAAAATAAAAATACCAACTTATTACACAGACCCAATGAGATCGAGACCTGGTGTCTAGCTAACCTTAACCTAATGATACGTCCATTCGTGTTAACATTACATGCAGCTAGCTGGTAGTTAGCTAGTAGACTATGTTATAATGGACAGAAGCTAGCTAACTTGACATTAGTGATAGTTTAGGCCTAAGTTGAACGCCACATGAATATGATGCCTTTGTATTAAGAATAGTTATTACATAGGCATCTAATGTTAGCTTGAGACTAACACTCTTTTACACAATATTTCAAAACTAACATTAAAATCAATGACGTTTTGTAGATAACGTTATATTCTCTATAATGTTCTCTCACTATATTATTCGTTAATGTTAATTTTAATTTAATTAAGTTAATTTATTTATATACCTATTTGTGTTTGCGAGTGTGCAACCTCTACAGGTGGTGAGGGCGCTGTCCTATTAATTAGTGAGGGGGAAGGCGGGTTACAGCAGATACGGTCATTGAGCCTCAGCTCATGTTCAGCCCTGACCCTGTGAGCGCTCTGGGATGGATGGCATCTGCAACGCTCCGGCTAAAATTTAAGGAAACTGAAACAACTGCATTTTATATTTCATATTAGGCTATGTTTATTTTGCAATAAATTCTAAGCAACAGTAAACGGTAAACTCTTTGGGTTTATTTTTGGAAGGAAACAAACGCACCCACAGGCTCCATGAGGTAAAAACAATAGTAAAATTGGAACAGGGGTTAAAGGGAAAAACAACTACGTTTTTTTCCACTACAAAGCGTCAATGACCTGCTCTGGATTGATATTGGAGGGTTTTTTGAACATTACGTGAACCAAAGACGAAGGAAACGCCGCGCCGCGAAAATACTTCGGAGCCTACGTGCTTTCAAAGCTAACATGTTGGAAGAAGTATTCGTTTGAAGTATATTGAAACGAATTTCACCGCAGATTTGTGTGTCAATGAACTCTGATCTTTTATTTTTCAACTTTACTACACCGTGACCAAACAATTATGAAGGCGCGGCCTAGTCTGAATGAATGAAATTGAGTTGAACGAAACATACATGGATTTTGGAAAGAATAAGAACTGTTTTTGAACTTTTTGAAGACTTTTTGGATTAATCGAAATAAGAGAAATATTTTGAGTGTTTTTTTTTTGGAAGTCTATTTTTGTGGAAAAATGGCAAGTTCAGACGAAGCAGAAATAACTCATCTAGAGTAGAAAAAATATCACACATAACACCGAGAATGAACATAGTGAACAGTTTAATGACTGAAAAAGACTTTCTTGACGATGTTAAATTAAACATGATTAACTTGAATTCCTGGAGGATTTTAAAGTTTTGCATGCCTCATACATTGAAATGTTGGATGAGGATGCAATAAAGGAAGGCAACGAAAAATATTATCAGCCTAGATGCGCACAGATAATAGCTTTCCTTGCCAGTAACGAAATGGATTTCAGCCATGTTTTTGCCACTGACACGCTCCGATTGTTATTCGTGTGTCTGACAACATTATGGAAAGGATCACTACAGAGATAGATCTTTTTTTAAACCAGAAACAGAACTCTTGCTCAGGGAGAAGTCTCGCTCTGAAATCTGAAAGATGAGGTGAGTTGTTGCATGAAGGGTTTCTGGCCCGTCTGTGAACAGCCCCTCCTCTCCGTGCACACTCTGAGGCTACATCCACACTAATATGTTTTCATTTTAAAACAGAGTTATGAAAATAAAAAAGATCTCCGTCCACACAAGCGTTTTAGCACATGCTAACTTGCCTAAAAAACGCATCACCTAACCATTCATCTACACTGGGCATGCGTGTGCCGGTGTAAACAGGAAGCAGATTGTCTGCTCTGCTGTTTCTTATGTTCTTCTTATGTTGGCTGCTGTGGGCAGCCCTCCCCTGTCTGCTACCACCACAAATAGAATCTAATTCTGTGGGAAACACTGAACCTATTGGGGTGGGTCAAACACGGGCCATTAAGAAGTGGTGATGGCAGTGCAGTGAATGTGACTGTGAATAGGATATCAGTTGCAAATTTGGAAGAGTTTCTGATCTCACAGCATTATCAGGATTTTAATGAGTTAGTATCTGAGGAAAAGACTGAGATCTCAATTAAAGACAAAAGGTTTTTAAAGATAGCCAGCGAGAGAGTCCTACAAAATGGACATTACAATCTGAAGCCAAATGGCAGAACAGCGCCTGCAGAGCCTAAAAAGGAAAATGAAAAAGGACCAGCAATACAAGCAGGAATATGTTGCATTCCTCAATGGCGTCTTTGAGAATAATTATGCAGAGGAGGTCCCGCAGGAAGAGCTGACAGTCACCAGGACAGATTTGGTACATGCCACACCATGTGGTGTACCACTCCAAAAAGAGAAAACTTAGAGTGTTTTTTGACTGGGCAGCCTCTTACCAAGGCGTATCCCTCAACATAGAGCTACTGCAGGGTCCTGATCTGACTAATTCTCTTGTAGGAGTCCTTTTGAGATTTTGTAAAGAACCCATTGGAATTATGGCTGACATTAAGTGTCACAGTGGCCACAAGGTGACACCAGTCAAAGCCCAAAAGAGTATCGCATGCTAGTGCACATATTTGGTGCTGTGTCATTATGAAAAACTGCTGACGACAATGAAAGCGGTTTTCCCCTAGTAAAAGATCTCACTGCATTATGTAGCAAAGGTGGGTTTCAGCTCACTCAGTGGGTTAGCAATAGCCGAGCAGTTCTAGCCTCCATCCCCCAAGAACAAAAGGCAAAAAAGGTTAGGACATTGGATCTCGACAGCCTCCCCATTGAAAGAGCACTGAGACTGCAGTGGTGTGTGGACTCTGACAATTTCCAGTTCAATATCAATCTCAGCCAGAAGCCACATACACGCAGAGGGATACTTTCTGTTGTGAGCTCAATCTTTGATCCACTTGGCTTTCTTGCTCCTCTCATTCTCCCAGCCAAGCAGTTGCTACAGGAGCTCTGCTAGAGAGGCTTTGGATTCCCCAGGCTATATCGGACCAGTGGATGGAATGGATAGACAGTTTTGAAAAGATTAAGAGCTTCAATGTCGCACGTTGTATGAAGCCTAAGGCTATGGAACACCAAAATTTGCACAACTGCATCACTTTGCTGACCCCAGTGAGAGTGGCTATGGCTCAGTGAGCTACATCAGGCTGGTTAACATTCAGGATGTTGTGCATGTTTCCTTTGTCCAAGGAAAGTCCAGAGTCCTTCCTTTAAAGCATATCACAGTTCCGTGGCTGGAGCTGGCAGCTGCAGCACTGTTGGTGAAGGTGGACAAAATGCTGAGGAATGAATTACCCCTCGACTTAAAACGGACAGATAGCCTAACAGTGGTCAAGTATGTTGGAAATGACCACGCTAGGTTAAGACCTATGTAGCCAACAGAGTTTCACTGATTCGTGACAACACAGATCCGCCTCAATGGAGATATGTCAGCAGCAAAGACAATCCTTCTGATGATGCCTCAAGAGGACTAAGCGTAGTCAAATTCATGCAACAAAGGAGATGGATACATGCCCCTGAGTTCCTGTGGAAGCCTGAGGAAAGTTGGCCTGTGGAGGAAGCATTGGCCTCCAAGTCAGTCTTACAAGATGATCCAGAGGTCAGGAGAAACACTGCTGTATTCACAACAGTGGTGAAGAACATTGAAACTCCCACAGACCAGATTATTTCATTCTTCTCAGACTGGATGAGGCTACTTAAAGCAGTGGCATGGTATTTTAAACTAAAGAATCCTTTGATGTTGATCATCAAAAGCCGAGAGAAACTTTCCTTTGGTCACATTACTACCTGCTCATGGAGCCAAAAGGTGAGCACTGAACTCGACACTAGTATTAAGACCACACTTGGTGGACAGTTCCTTACAGTGGAAGATATCTCACAGGCAGAAAGGTCATTCATGTTCAGAGACAATCATTCCCAGTTGAAATAGCAACACTAGAAACAACCCCATCTAGAGTGCGAAAGAGCAGTAAGATCTGTAGGCTCAATCCTATGCTAGGTGAGGGCATCATAAGAGTAGGTGGCTGGCTACATAGATCTGCAATGCCTGATGAGACCAAACACCCTTGTATCTTGCCCAAAGATGCTCACATTTCAGTTCTCATACTAAGACACACCCACAAATGCTGTGGACACAGTGGTAGAAACCACAAAACCAAGAAATATTGGGTTGTAAGGGAAACTAAGTAGCAAGGAAGGTGATCTCAAAGTGTGTTGTATGTCGACGTGTGTGAGGCAAAACAGGTGAGCAGAAGACAGCAAATTTGCCACAGGAAAGAATCCTACCTGACCTCCCTCCCTTTACCAACGTCGGATTGGACTATTTTGGCCCAATTGAAGTAAGACGAGGAAGAAGTATGATCTAAAGGAGGGTTCAGGTTAAGCACATCAGATCTGACAACGATACAAACCTGGTGGGTGCTCAAGCTGGGCTCAAGAAGGCCCTTAGTTCCCTGAATGAAAGGAAAATAAAGGTGCCCTGCTTTCTGATGGAGTGAATTCACTAGCAGCACCACACCACGGCGGAGTCTGGGAAGGACACATAAGATCTGTCCGTCAATGTCCTCTGATCAACACGACCCAGAGCCGCTGACCTCAAATCACATCCTCCTGCTAAAAACACAACCTATCCTACCCACTGGAACCTTTCTGAAATCTGACCTTTATCTCAGTTGCCTCTGGAAACAGGTCCAGTACATGGCCGACATTTTCTGGCATAGATGAACAAAGGAATACCATTTGCTGCTCCAAGAAAGGCAGAAATGGACTAAAGCGAAGAAGAACTTGAACACTGGAGACATTGTCCTGGTGGTTGACCCCACTGTTCCTCGGGGATCACGGCCATTAGGCAGAGTGCTGGAGACCAAGCCTGGAAGAGGTCTGGTCCGCTCAGTGAAGCTCCAGACTAAGACTTCAGTCACTGAAAGGCCCATAACCAAGCTGTGCCACATCCTAGAGACTGAAGAATGACTGGTCATCCTTTTAAAGATCAAAGACATCAATAAGGGATGTATGTATATGTATAATGTATATACTTAATGTATATACTTAATTTTTTGAAATGCATTGACTGGTTATTGTTTATTCCATGGCTCCCTTTTGTAATTAATTTAAGTAATTGATTCTATTGAGAACAATTAGGGGCCGGTGTGTAGAAGCCGCATTTAAGTTTATTTCTCTTTACATCATTTATTTATATATTTGTGTTTGCGAGTGTGCACTCTCTACAGGCGGCGAGGGTGCTGTCCTATTGACTGATGCGCATTGCCCATGGAGGGGGAAGGCGGGTGACCCCCCAAACCCACTCAATATCTGCATCATATCACCACATATTAATGTTTTTCAACCTACTGTTAGTTTTACTACTTATTCTAATGCATATTAGAGGCCCTGAAATGAAAAAGGGAACAGAGACAATCGTGTGATGAAAGTTCAAATTTACATTCCAGTTATAATGCTTTTTCTTTATTATAGTATGCAAATATTCAATTAATTAAGACTATGCTTACTTCTGTTTTTATTATACTGCTATCACTGTATCGATTTTTGATTTTGATTTGAGTTTGATTCATGTGTAGCAATTTTCCCAAGTACTAATATATTGATAGTATGCAAGTTTTCATTTTAATTAAGCAGTTTTACTAGCAGTTTTTACTTAAATCCTGAATGTAGACTGCAAGCGTCTGCGCACTTGCGTGTCCGGTGGGTTTGGGGGGGTCAGCCTTAGCTCATGCTCAGCCCTGAGTGAGCGCGTCTGCTGATGGATGGCATCTGCAACGCTACAGCTAAAATTTAAGGACACTGAAAAAACTGTATTTTTATTTCATATTAGGCTATGTTTATTTTGCAATAAATTCTAAGCTACAGTGAAAGGTAAACTCTCTTTGGATTTATTTTTGGAAGGAAGGCTGCGAGTCTGACAAACTGCACCCGCACGCTCCATGTGAAAAAAACAATAGAAAACTGGAACAGGGGTTAAAGGAAAAAACAACTTTTTTGCCACTACATGTTACAAAACTTAATTTAAAATAGATTAGCCTATTCTTTTGCTCGTGGCAACTTACCTCTGAAAACTTCCAAGTTTGGAACTATGGGCCTCAGGAGGGAGGACTGCAGTTGGACCCTTCTCGAAAGATAATTAGCCGAATAGAGATAGATGCCTGAAATAACACAAGAGATAAGAGATTTTCACGTTTTGTTCTACGACATAAAATACGGCAGTAAATACCCCACTCGTGAATTTCTACTACTCACTAGTCCGCTTTTACAGCCTTGTGTTTATACTCGCGCTCTTGCAAACAATTCTAACTCAAACTTTCCAACTTGCTAGATGCATCAATTTATAATATTTTTAATGGTAACGTTGAAGTCATGTGACCACGGTGTAGTTTGTTGATAGCCTAACGTTAGCTTTTTACTTCTGTCGATTGTATTTACACTTCAAAAATCATAAAAGTGGTGTTAATTTGTGAAGATTATCTTGCTGAAGAAAACGTGTAAGTATCATAAACTTTTGTTTGCCACAGAGTTTATTTTCTGCAATAATCCAAAATCCAATGCAAAAATCCCATAGGCTTTTTGTCAAGGGAACCAGGGCGATGCTAACTTCCTTTGGCCTACAAAAATACGTCATCTCTGCACCACCCTATTAAAAACTGATTGACAACTGGTTCAGGCAGCGTATTGGTGAAATACATTTTTGATTGACAGGATTGTAAACCTCTGATTGGCCAAATTAAAAATGATTGACAGTTACTCCGCGGTCTGCAGAGAAACCCAACTGCTCTGAACTGCTTTTCTCCCCACTTCCAAACCCAGACATAGCATTTTATACTGATGGAGTAGTATACAAAATGGAGTATCTTTTGCTGCGTATGCTATTTGTGATGATTTCCAAATTGTAGCCTTGCTCCCTAGTTCCTGTTCTGCTCAGGTTGTTGAACAGGTTGCATAACTTCCAGATACGCATTTGGTTGGGTTCATGACTTCACTCAAATATGGCAACAAAGAGATATGCTTACTTCTACATATCCCAGCCTTACTCTACAGCCTCTATACCTCTTCCTATAGATTAGAAGTCTTCAATCAAGCATGCTGAATGGGCTATGACATATGAGGGCATCAAAGTGGAAGTGAAGAAGGCTGAGATGAATGTGGGGAAGTGGAAGATAAAGCCAGTAAACTCACAATACTTGTGAACCAGCTCAGTCACTCTGGGGCAGGTAGCCCTTAAAGATATCTTCAAGATATCTTGAACGTCAATGAACGTTGTCTCTTGTGTAAGGCCAAGCAATTCACTGGCAAACTGGTGTTTCTGTGATGCATGGGTGAAGTACTCTGAACTTGGGTAACATCCCACAGCACCACCCACTATACCATCTCCACCCTTTCCTACCTATGCCTGCTACCATTTATTAGCCACCACCTTTCCACACCCTAAATCACCTTAAAAAAAGTGTGAAGTTTCTTTCATTTCAGCCTGAGGGACTGGTTGCAGCTACTACTATTACTAGGGCATTATTACATTACATAACTAAACTTAAACAATCTAGTGGTCATTGCAGAAATCACTGACAGGTGTATCTGAACTGACATTAACCAGGAAAGAGTTCACTTCAGACAGCAACAAGCAACAGGTCCAACAGGTCCTGTTTCTACACAATCAAAAAGAAAACTGACCAAGATACATAAAAACACAATATGTACAGTGTTGAGGAAGTTAAACTACAGCAAAGAGGTTTAGACAACTAAAGTTACTTAGAAAAACTAGAAACTGATCACACACATCTGCAATGTCATAGATACAAAAATCAAATGACTGTTTATCAGTCTGTAAATACAATACAATAGAGAGCTACATACTTCTACTTCTGCACAATTTCACTCTTATTTGACTCACATAATGTGACTCTCATTTCAATATCTTTTGATATTTTGTAGTTTGCATATTGCTGTATAGTGCTTTCTTTCTTGTTACTCTGTACATGTGCTGCTGCATAACTTTGCATAACTTCCATTTCCCCTTGGGGACAATAAAGAGCCATCTAATCTAATCTGTTTCCTCCAGGCAAAACATCTCTACTTTCCTGCTTTGCATCCTAGCACTGAGAGTGAATGAAAGCTCGTCTTTGTTTCAAGTGTTGATCTCTTGGTCTACAATATTACTGTGTTTCCACTCTCATTATTAAACATACAGAGGGATGCTTCTCTGTCAAGGTGCCTGAACAAATGAGTGTGGGTGGAGATCCTGGAGGTGAATCTCAGCGTTTCTCCATGTTGTTATTGCGGGTCAACCTGCTGCGATTTGGCTGAAATATTTGAATGGAATATTCAAAACATGTTGGCTGAGGGAAATTGTCCACTGCGTCACACACTGTCCAAGCCAGAGCAATGTTTCTCTTCTCTCACTGGATGAGGAACTCTGTCAGTGCAGAGTCCAAATCACAAAAGGGGAACAAATAAAAGTATTGGATG
>CABFOQ010049837.1:0-10559 GCA_900660455.1 Gephyroberyx darwinii | reverse complement strand
AAAAGAGAGAAACAGGCAGAGAGAGATAGAGCGATAGAGAGAGAGAGAGACAGTGTTTTAGGGGACACAGCAAGGACGTCTCCCCGGAGCCATATGGTTGGTGGAGATGGTTTTATACAAGTGTGTTTGTCTGTCTGTTCCGTTTAGGATTTTTACCGGAAAGTGCCGCGGGCCAGCCGTCTGTAATAATATCCCTCCCTCCCTCTCTTCATGCTCCCTCATCCTCCCCTCTCTCTCTCTCTTTGTTGCTGCTGCTCTTCTAGAAATATGCTTCCCTTTTGTCATTGTGACTGACGGCCAATGTTGACTCAAGGTGTGAGCGGGTGGTCGCTGGATATTAACATCTGAACCAATGCTTTGGACACTGAACCTGTGTGTGTGTGTGTGTGTGTGTGTGTGTGTGTGTGTCCTCATCTTTCTTCATCTTACAGCCTATGTACACAGGTGTTTGTTTGGGAAAAGAAGGTGTGCGGGAGTCAAAGTTGTGTGAGGGAATAACAAGGTCAACAACAGACACCATACACTGGAGACGTGTTTATTCAGCATGAGGAAGATGAAGGTTCATATGACAGTGTGCAGCCATTTTCTCTGTCTGCAAAAAGCTACTAAAAATCTACTAAATGCAGCCTATTCAAGTAATTAAGGTGTGTTGTGTAGACTGAACTAAAGATTAAAGCATATTTGGACACCTCAAGAAGGCCATTCCCATGCACCATCAGTTGTGTGTCTTGGTGTGTGCATCAAGTTTAGGTTTGGTCAGTCAAACATTTTTTAAAACAATTTTTGACCACTTGAAGTTTTATAAAAGAATCAAAAATCGTTTCATGAACATTACAAGCCTTTGAACAAAAAGCTATAAAGTGATTTGGTCCCAAAAACTGCTGATATTTGGAAGCTCCTGCAGAAAATGACAGTCAGTCAGAGATTGGTTGGTGGTTCTATAAATGCTTCAAAAAACCACTTGGCCTCCAGATGTTGCACTGGAGTGGAAGAGTACCTTCATTTCCACAGACAAAGAGTCTTAGAGTTATTCTCAATATCAGGAATGTCATACAAAACTCATCGTATCATCATTATATCATCATTGCCAGCTGAAACTGTACCCTACATTTAGAGAATCTCCCATGGCCTCAGAACCAAGCCCGACCACTGAACACGCATTGAATTCAAAAAGTGCAAACCATGCCGGTGCACGAGTTCGCCCAGAAGCTTTAAGCCCCATTCCTGCGGCGAGGGCCGGCGTGGGCGTGTGTGTGTTCTGAGATGTGCTGCTAAACATATCATTGTGCTAACGTAATCCTTGTCGTATTGTAAGCCAGTGGACAATGATGATCCTAATCCTACTCTGAGAAGCTTCTGGCAGACCGTAGGTATAGAGAGTAGTGTTTCTGCACATGAACTCTCAGTGCACTCCAGATGAAAGCTTTAACGTCCTTGGATTTTCAATGTGGATCCAAAATTGCAGGTGGTTCCCCACATTACAACCGCTCGCTCGCTTCAAGAGCCTGGGTCAAACAAAAACTCAAAACTTTTTAGTCATGGCCTGATAAGTTTAAGAGCCTAACTCTGTCTTGTACTGCTAAACCCATTTTCTGCAACAACTGTGGGTTATTTTGTATTTCCAAACGATTTAAACACCAGTATGTCACAACCTGTTGCAGTTTAAGGAATATATAGAGCATATTCCTGGCCCTAAAGCTGAAGTCAGGTGGATATATCTTTACCAGCCCATGCTTTCAAAACATTTCAACTGCTGGAGGTGGACTTGGTTTATCTCGCCTCACACTTAATCTGCCTAAAAAGTAGACCCATCACTTGTGAGGTAAAGTAAATAAGTACTTTTTTTGAAGTATTTAAGATCCATTCAACTACTACTTTCTTCAGGTGATTCTTACATTAATCCAGCCTCTCTCCTCCCTCTCTCAGGCACCTCGGTTGCAAATGTGATGAACATATCCTTTTGCTTTTTCTTGCAAACATCTAATTTAACAAGCTGTGCGTGCAGCTTATGCCCTGAGTGAAGTGGAATTTCACTCCGATTAGCTGCTCGCAAACAGAGCCATCCAGTGGAAACAGTGGCGTTGGATGCTGAAAACATTGTTGATTTGTTTTGCGAGCAGATTGGAATGACTCTCGACAGAAACGAGATTCATTTCAAATACAAGCTTGGATATCAAGGCTGGTTTAGAAATGGTAGAAGTCAAATTGCTTGTGGGGATTAGACAAAACTTTACACACACAACCCATTGATGAGGTTGTTTACAGTGCAATCTGTCTGCAGTGTTGACTGAGCTGAGTTTAGTCCTGGTTCCTCATCCCAACCTTAATTGAAATATTGACTTTGAAAGGCAGATATGGAATAAAACAAACACAAAGGAGAGAAGGAACACATTTAATTATCGTCTTCACAACATATGTGTATACAAGACACCATGGTAAAACATTTAAGCCTGTAATCTTCGATAGTTCAATCAATATCTGTGAACATGTGCGAAACCAACCACTGGATCAAAGACAGAAGACAAAGAAGACAGAAGCCTGATGTGAAGCTTCAAATTGAATTAGTGAGCGGCTTTGTTTCCTCACGTTTGAATGTTTGTTTGAGATTTTACATCAAATGTTTCATTGCAGCGCTAACACTGTTAAAACCTCAAAATGCACCAATTTCCTCCTGAAATCACCCTGGCTGCTGCTGCCGCCGTGTCTGCTCGCCCATTTACTCTCAATCACACACCGCGCCAGGATTCGTCGCTTGATTACATTATCAGGTTTTTACAGGTGCAGCTATTGTGGAAGCCCCACTTTTTTTTTTTTACTGCACACTTCCCCCTAGACAAAGAGGAATTGTTCGGGCAACAAAAGGTTTCGCTCTCTTTTCAGCCTGTCGGATGTTTGGAGACGCTGGAGTTTTGTTTTTTTACAATGGTTCAAAAAAATGCTGCAGGAGAGATGCAGGGCGGATGCACGGAGATGGACTTCAATGTCTGCCACTGCAGCTTTGGGAGACACTTTATCATAAATACAAACCTAGACTGTCCAAGTCAGTGGTGCATGGCAGGACTGACATGGGGGGGGTCTATTTAATCTGCAAGGGGGTTGAAATTGTTGTTGATCGATACCAATTTCTGAACAATTACTCTGCAGATGTTGAGATTTCTGGCTTGTAAAAGTTTGTTTGTGCAGCTCTTGATCACAGTTTCAGTCCCACATTATGAAAACACAAACAAAAATCAAATAAAAGCCTCACTTTCTGAGCGTGCGTGTGCTCTGACGCACATTGTGAAGGAAAAGTTATTAGCCAACGTTGAAAAGAAATGATTGCTAATCACGGCAGTGGATGGCTGAAACAAACCAACCTCATCCGTCTCAGTTCGCTGTAATTAAGAGAAGAAAACAATCTCACTTTGCGTTTTGAAATAAACAGAATAAATAAATTGGAAGTTATGTTGGTGTTGACTCAATAGAAAGGCGGGGTTAAACATCCCATTCACTGATCTGTGACCAGTTCACACATCGTTTGTTGCTATTGTAACTCTTGAGTCCGTCAGTCTGTTTCCACACTGTCTGTCTCTGGGGGAAAGGGATATTAACATAACTCTAGCCGTCTGGGGACAGCTTCCTTTGTCCCAAAAACACTTTCTAGTCAGGTACAAACATGCACGCACACACACACGCACACACACACACACATACACACACACACACACACACACACAGCAGCAGCAGGACGTACAGGTGAATAGAGTGAAATCTGGTAGTTATTATAAGCTTAACATCTGAACCAAAGCTTTAGCCCTAGGGCCCTCGTCCCACTAGCTCTGTGTGTGTGTGTGTGTGTGTGTGTGTGTGTGTGTGTGTGTGTGTGTGTGTGTGTGTGTGTGCACGTGGTGCTTATTGTAGTACATAACTGCAGGCTTATTGAGTCCACACAAGTGGGAAATCACATGAAGTCAAACTGATGAATGTGAAAGTATGCAAAGTACAAACACTAATGTGCACACACACACACACACACACACACACATACACACACACACACACACACACACGGGACACACAAGTTGCTGATCTGGTGTGAAGGAATATTTACCTGGCTCTCTTCCATGCCACATACCCCTGGGTCACACTGAGTTTTGTTCTTCCAATATTGTTGGATAATATCAAACCTGAAGACATGGAGCAGATATGGAACGGCATCATATGTATTTGTAGTATTTAACATTAATAAATCATTACCACATTCATTTGACACATTAGTATTATAACCATGAACAAACAAGACCGTCGCTGAGAAGAGAGGCAGCCTCGACCCACCTCTACACTGCAGTTTACAGTGTGTGTCACTGAGTTGGATTTCGCGGGAACTTGAAGCTTGTATTTTTTTCCACTTTTTGCAGTATTTTTTAACATAGTAAAAACATATTTTGTGCTTGGGTGGCAAAAAACGAAGAAAAACAATGATGCATGTTGAATTGAAGTAACCAAGCTTGCGGATGTGTTTGTACAACAAGCTTTTTAGTGGAAAGAAACTCAAGGGGGCACAGTAAAAACAGTAAAAACAGTAAAAACACCCTCGGGCACATGCACTTGACCGACTAGACACTATTTCCTTGAAAGTTTCTAAATGTGCGTTTTGTTTTTCCTTCTCTTTGAGCCACCATCATTCATAAAAAACATCCTGACGATGAGTTTAGTTAGGGTTAGGCTTTACAGCGCAAGACGTCGTTCTTTCAGCGCAAAAGTAGCAACATCCTCTTAGTGACAGGAAGCAACAGGGTTTGTGTGTGTGTGTGTGTATGTGTGTTTGTTTCTGTAAATGCACCAGGCTATTCATCATAACTCATCATTACTCTCCATCAGTTCCCACTGCTATAATTGCCTCTTCTCTTCCTGTTCTGTAAAACTACCGCCTTCCTTTCTCGTCTTTTCTCCTGTTTCTTTTATATTCTACACACAATCAGAAACAGACTCAGACTCGTTTGTTGGTGCCCACCTCCCTCCAGAGACCCAAATATGATAAAAAGACACACAGAAGAAGAAGAAGACCTGGCAGATCCAGGTGGTCAGTTTGCAGCTACCTTCTGCACACACACACACACTACAGCTGTATCACATGTCGAGTGTTTAGCTGTTGTCCTGGTTCATCTGGTCGTCAGGACGACCAATGATGGGGACAAATACCTGCAGCTGGTCCCGCCTCTCTGACTGTCTGTGTTTTGAATAGAATAATAGTATTATTTTCTGTTCTTCCTGTTTCTTCTATAATTTTGCACATTCAGAGACACATTGACATCCACACACACTGTCCCTGCTTCATGTGTCACATTCACTGACTCAGCCTCGGACACAGACACACCTGAAGAGCCGAGCCAAATTAGACCAGCAAAGATTTGCGTCGTAGAAATCTCTCTTTTGGCTGACAGAGAAAAAGAGTGATAGATTCACACAGAGCCTCAGCTCCGGGGAGCTTTGGGAGATTGAAAAAATGGAAAATGGTCTTCTGTCCCTACACTCGTGGCTCAGGTAGAGCAGAGCACTGCCAGGGTTAAGGGCTCTGTGTGGTTTAATGCTTCTGGTTTACTAACCTAGAGTAGCCAGCTACAAGAAAAGCTTGTTTACTCATCTCAGATTTCTACCCAGTTCAGTCAGGAGATACTAGGTTTAACATTGGATTTACTGAAATCAATGAAAAGACGTGAAGATGTATGTGTGTGTGTGTGTATGTGTGTATGAAAGGGCATTTCAGTTAGCTTACTCTGAGGCTTTGACCTGTGAAGGAGCTCGGAGCAGCAGCCCTGACTCAGACACTTTAATACCAAACCTCCAGGCTAACACTGACAACACACAGGAAGCAGTTCATCAACAAATAAGTACTATTTATATCATGTTGTGTATTAAAAGCGGTAATCATGCATTATGTTGTCCTACATAAACCTTGTGGCTCCTATTAGTTTGCACGTAATGATAAATGCCGGCAGTAATTTGAAGCTGCTGCCGACTCACCTTCAGGGTGATGGGTATGAAAATACGGCGATAACTTTTCACGATTCATTTTTTTTCTGGACTCCACATTCAACCATGTTTGAACAACGGTGGTAAAAAAAATCCCCATGCCTGTGTTAGTTTGGTGGCTCAGCCTCGATTTAGCGCTAGGTCCCAGTGTGTGTGCAGACGGTGAACAGCTCCAGAAAAATGTCACCGGCAGTCTGGATATTTTCTTTGAGGACGGGTCAGTCGATGTTGACCGGCTTCACCAAGCCTGTTCGTCAAGGAGGAAAATGTCAAGAGCAGTTTAACTTTTGGACAACACTGCACATCAAACACCCATATCAGTACTGTATGTACTATCTGAAGGCAGAGATCATAAACTATCATTACCGTACTGTACTTACTGTACTGCACATCTATATTTTTAATAAAGCTACCTTAAAAAAAGTCTGTCCTTTCAAAAAATAACACTTTTATTTTGTACTTTTCAATTTTTGGTCAAATTTAGCTGAGGCACGTTCAACTTTCACTACAACGTCCACCGTGTCAGATCAGAGTACAGTCTGCCTTTCTTCTCCTTCTGATCTGTAGTGGGAAGGGAGATCCCCACCACTCAGTAACCCTCTGTCTGAGTGATTGGTTCACTAATGTAGGCAGAGTGCTGTGGTAGGAGGGTAATTGGCCGTGATTTAAAAACCCTCTGATGGCCTAAGTGGGAATGCAGTTCGGCAAATTAATGGTTCTTAATCGAACATATGCCGATGGTTTAATATGGCGGAAAAAGGTCCCACTGAGGGCCTTAATGGAGAGCAGAGACAGTTTGGACTCTTGGTTACACCGATACTACTAATAGTTTTGATACACAGGGGCATATACACAATACTACTAATAGTTTTGATACACAGGGGCATATACACAATACTACTAATAGTTTTGATACACAGGGGCATATACACTGATACTACTAATAGTTTTGATACACAGGGGCATATACACAATACTACTAATAGTTTTGATACACAGGGGCATATACACTGATACTACTAATAGTTTTGATACACAGGGGCGTGTACTCCGATACTACTAATAGTTTTGATACACAGGGGCATATACACTGATACTACTAATAGTTTTGATACACAGGGGCATATACACCGATACTACTAATAGTTTTGATACACAGGGGCATATACACAATACTACTAATAGTTTTGATACACAGGGGCATATACACCAATACTACTAATAGTTTTGATACACAGGGGCATATACCCCGATACTACTAATAGTTTTGATACACAGGGGCATATACTCCGATACTACTAATAGTTTTGATTCAGTGGGGCATGTACTTCGATACTACTAATAGTTTTTATACACAGGGGCATATACACAATACTACTAATAGTTTTGATACACAGGGGCATGTACTCCGATACTACTAATAGTTTTGATACACAGGGGCATATACACAATACTACTAATAGTTTTGATACACAGGGGCTTGCAACCTGAAAACTTTACCACTCATTTTTAGATTTTTAGATTTTTCAGCTTTAATTGAAAATTGTACTGGTCCTTTATTTGCGGTGCATCTTCCACAACCCTAACTACGACCCTAGCTACCATGCTGCCCCTTTAAAACCCCTGTGTAACTTCAATGATGCATTTCAATGACTCATATTTGTGCACAATCAAGTAAAATAATTCAGTTCATCTGGACATTTGAAATCTTAGGTGAAAGGTTTACGTCTGACAGAGGCGATTACACTTACAGGATTTTGGACGTTTATGCTTCTTTCCTGTGCATCTACATGTCTTCCTTCTGTCTGAGCAACCAGCAGCCTGTTGGACTGGTAGATGGGTAGAACACATGCGATGTGTTTCCTTGTATGGACTGAGCCAGCAGGAGAGTTGAGTTATTAGTGAGGTTGTGAGCGAGATACTTCCCTTTGCCAATGAAGTGTGTTAAATGCTTCAGCTCTCTGGAATTCTTTTGGAGAGAAGCAACAGCAACAGCATCTTCCAAAGAATTCACTCATTGGGTGTTTTTGTTCATGATGGTGGAAAAGAGGTGCTGCTGATGGCGTGAGATCTGAGAAAACCATGGCGTGTGTGTTTTATTCCCAACAAACCATTCACTGGCCTCTTGTGCCCTACGGAGAGCTGTCGTCCTGACCACTCTCAGCGGGATAGTAATTCTACACATTAAAGGGGCAATAAATAAGATTTTTACTGCCACGCAAAATGACCATAATATATCTGTGGGAGGTTGATTGGGTTGTTGACCAGTACCAGTCACTTAACGATTACTTTTCTAGGTGCTGAGCTTTCAAATCTCACCGCCCATTCACGTTTCAAGACACAAGCACAATCTCCTTCTTTCTTAACACATTTTTATCTTCCCAAAGATGGAGGACGCCGCACCAAGTGTGCAAATCCTTACAGATACAAAGGCTAAAAAGCATCGTTCCCGAGCCAAAAAGTCAAAAAGCAATATTATGATTACAGTATTTTTCACTGTGATGTATCATTAGGTGTTTTGTTGGATCTCTTCTCTAATCAGTTCACACAGACACAAAATGTGACTTTGTTTGTTGTCAGTTACCGGTTGGGGACAGGAGGGGTGTGAAAGGTGGGTGGTGGAGGCTGAGCCAGACGCCTGTCGATGTCGTTGCAATTCCTACTGGTCGCAGATATAAAGGTCAACAGAGGTCATAGATTAGTTAACGCCCCTTTTTAAGATGAAGGTGATCAATCAGGATGTCTTTTTTATGTATTGATGCTCACCTCACCCGTTAAAGGGTTGAGTAAACCTAAACTTTAGCAGGCGATTGCACCATCTGCGTTCAGTAATTTTCAAGTGTTTCCAGTAACTTTGGGTGTTTACCTGTATGTGCTGAAGACATTTTTTCTTGTCTTATATCAGGTGTGTGTGTGTGTGTGTGTGTGTGGAAGCACTCCTTGGGCAGTGTGAATATAGATCTGTCTCTCTGATTACCTGAGAAGATAATTATCCTTGTGCACTGGAGAGAGAGAGAGGAACAGGTGAGGAGATGAACGACAGCAGCGCCTTCACTTCAGGCCATCTCTGTTCCCCGTCTCGCCGTTCTGCTCCACGGAAGACGCCAGAAAATTAGAACAACCAAGACGGGAACAGAAGACGGGCTTAATGATCGAAAGCAGTTTCTCGCACACACACACACACACACACACACCTGGCTGTGAGGCTGATTTACAAGGAATGTCTTGAGCCCCCCAGAATGCTTCATTAGCCCTGTCTGTCTGAATAAGGTAGCCTGGAACATGACATTTTAGCGCCCTTCTTTCTTTCTTTCTTTCTTTCTTTCTTTCTTTCTTTCTTTCCTTTCTTTCCTTTCTTTCTTTCTTGGCCATCAGCCACTTAGTGCTGGAGCGTAGAAGGACTTTAATTACATCTGCTAAGAGAGAGAGGGCCAGAGACAGATTATAGGCAGACAGACAGATAAATAACGACAACCAGACCGTCCAGGCCGACCGGGTATCCAGGGGTCTTTAAAAAGTCTGAAAAACTCTTCAAATAAACTATTTTAAAGCCTTAAAAAGGATTTCAGTGTTGTACATCGCTATTAGAGGTCTCATTTTCTCATCATGCAATGACTGCAGGTCCACTCTTGCAAAATGCAACACATGTTTTTTGTTGTTTGTCATATCTGCTTTACTAAACATATTTGGAGCTAATGTCCATTAACAAGTAACTTCCTGGTGTCCATTTTCTTATACCCTTTTCTAGTTTCAGAACTTTGATTAGCTATGTTCAGTCAAACTGATCTGCCAGCTTTTGGTTTCTTTCTAAATTCCAGGAAGCATTAAAACTGTCTTGAATCCAGGGACCAGCAACATTATCTCCCCATCACCGCCACCACAAACACCGTGAACGTGCCGTCGTGAAACATTTCGCTTCCTGACATTTCAGTTCATGACTTTGGTCAGTGCAAAAAAAAACAAAAAGCGCTACTAAATCAACTGTAAAACCAAAACAACATCACATTGTGGTTTTGCAGTCGCTGGTCCGGAGGAATCTGATCGCCCCGACCCTTAGCGCTGAGGCTGCTCGGTTACTGGTCCACGTACGTCTTGTCGTTTTGGCCAAGTCAGAGATGCTTTGTGTGTCTGATTCTCTCACTCTCTGTGTGTGTGTGTTTGCCTGTGTGTGTATTTGAGCGTGTGTGTGTGTGTGACAGTGTGTGTGACGGTGTGTGTACGTGTGTGATCAAGTCAAACTCTCCTCATCCAGGGCTTTTTTGCTACATTAGCTCAAGGAGAGAGGAGTGTGTTTTTCTGTATGTACGTGTTTGTGTTTTTGGATATATATATATATGTGTGTGTGTGTGTGTGTGTGTGTGTGTGTTGGGGGGAGACAAACACTCTTTTAATCAAACACTTGAGTTTCTTCTTTCTTTAATTATGTGGGACCTAATGATGCAGAGAGCTTTGTTGTCTTCATTAAAACACAAATACTCTCTCTCTCTCTCTCTCTCTCTCTCTCTCTCTGAAACACACACACACAGATACACAAACACAAACTACAC
>CABFOQ010049833.1:0-20665 GCA_900660455.1 Gephyroberyx darwinii | reverse complement strand
TGTTGAAAGCTGAACTATAATCAATGAACAGCAGTCTCACATAGCCCCCATCCGGCTGTCAAGATGAGAGAGTGTAGTGTGCAGTACCTGAGAGACTGCATCATCCGTGGATCTGTTTGGCCGATAGGCAAACTGCAGTGGGTCCATGGAGCAAGGCAGGAAGGCACAGATGTAATCCTTTATCAGCCTCTCGAAGTATTTCATGACCACTGAGGTGAGGGCCACCAGTCGGTAGTCATTTAAGCATGCTGGAGAAACATTCTTAGGCACAGAGACAATAGTGGATCTCTTGAAGCAGGTGGGGACCACAGACTCAGCCAGGGAGAGGTTGAATATTGTGGTGAACACTGGAGCTAGCTGGTTAGCACAGGTCTTCAGTACTCACCCAGATATGCCATCTGGACCTGCAGCTTTCCTGGTGTTCACCCTCATCAGAGCCCTCCTCACACTGTGCTCAGTCACAGAGAGTGAGTGCTCATCCCTAGCGATGGAACTCACTTCAGCTAACAGTGTTATTGTTAGCCGGCGAGCTAGCGGTGTTGCTAGCTTCAAAGCGTGCATAAAATGAGTTCAGGTCATCAGCTAGCGATGCGTCGGCACTCACAGTTGAGGGGGGTCTGCCCTGGTAGTCCGTTATAGTCCGTAGCCCCTGCCATAGGCGTCTGGTGTCACGCTGCTCCATCTGCGACTCCACTCTGTCTCTGTACCTCCTCTTGGCTTCCTTCACTGCCCTTCTCAGTCTGTAGGACACCGCCTTGTGCTCGTCCATGTTGCCAGGTACAAGGCCGGAGTTATAGGCAGTACGGGCGTTCAAAGCGTCGCGGATGGATCTATCAACCCACGGTTTTTGGTTAGGAAAGGACCTAACTTTTACTGTGGGGACAATGGTGTCGGCTAGCGTTGCTATGAAGCTCGTAACTACTTCCGTAAACTCGCTGACGTCCCTGGAACTGGATTGGAACATGTCCCAGTCGACGTCACACAGAGCGTCCTGTAGCTCGGCCTCTGATTGGTCAGACCACCGCTTTACATCCCTCGTCACTACCGCTACTCATGCTATCCTTTGTTTATACTCCGGTAGCAGGAAAATGGCGGCATGGTCCGATTTGCCGAATGGAGGGAGAGAAACAGCCTTGTAGCCTCTTTTGAATGGTGTATAGCAGTGGTCCAACATTCTTTCCCCTCTGGTAACACACGTAATGTGCTGTGCAGAGAAGGACTCGGTTGGGCATATGACTCGATCCGGCACCAGAGGGGTCAGCCATGTTTCCATCAGACAAAAGATGTTACAATCCCTCATGTCCCGTTGGAATCTGATCCTCGCCCTAACATCATCCAGCTTATTTTCCAGAGACTGGACGTTAGCAAGAAGGATGCTGGGCAGAGGTGGACAGTGGGCTTGAACTCTCAGTCTGTTCCGAATACCGCTCCATTTTCCTCAATGTTTTCTCCTTCATTTCCCCGGAGATACGTCGTCACTGTTGTTGTTGTGGCTCGCTCGTAAGATCTCCACCGGCAACACTGGATCAGTGGAAAAAGTGGATGAAAACCTTTGTTTATGTCCAGAAGTATGTTGCGGTCGTAGGATGTTATTGCCCATGTGTTTGTGCAAAAAAAGATATAAAAAACAAACACAATAACTAAAAAAACGCACAATCTCCGCGGAGCGTCCACGACAGCGACTAGACACGGCCGCGCCATACTTGTACTTGTACATACACTGCTTGGAAACCTCAAACCTGAAGTGAATAACTAATCCCTGTGCCCTATGATCGCTAAACTGGAGCACTTCAAAGAAAAAAAATTAATTTTAAAGTGAGGATATCTCCTGAAAGGTAAAAAGCTTGGCAGCAATTGACAAGTGATTATGCAAAGATGAAATAAACTGTATCTGAAAAATGTTGCAGCCAGACTCGTGGTGTATAACTTTATCTGAATGGACAGTTTTTTAGAGATCCAAAAATCACCCCATGGCTGTATCATAATTCGAACAACTATAAACTCACACCACATTTATTATTAATGTTTTAGTTAATTTATATTTCTTTTCTTTTCTTGCCACATTATTTTTCACTGCATTTGTCTCTGCACAACTGTACATGTGTATGTGCTATTCAATAACCATTTTTTCTAAATGTGAAGGTCATTAAACATCACCGATTGAGACTCCTTTTTCACTCCCTGCTCTTATTCTGCCACTGGATACTATTTGAGAATATTGCTCCAAGGCTCTTTTTCATCTTCTTAGGCTTAGCTCTTGGTTGTTGGTCTGCTCTCCTCTAGCTGGTTATCAAAGTATCAAAGGGTCAAAAATGTCTTGTTCCTTAAATTGATTTGTATATACAGCATAATTGCACTTTCTGAAACTTGGTTGAACTATAGAACTGATAGAGGCACTAGAGGAGGAGGGGTGGCTACTTACGTCTAATAATTTTGTGTCAGAACAGGTTGTACCTAAAATTATCTTTAAAAGTATATTTGTTACAGTAAGCCTCCATATGCACAAGTATATCACCATTGACAACATCTTTAGACTCCCTAATGCTCATTCTGATTCTGTAGAGGTGTACAGGACCGGGACATTGACCACCATCAGTCCAGGACGCATGGGATTTTCTTTCTTCAGAGTTTACTAGAGTAGTTGATAAACATGCACCCCAGAAATTACCTCTGATCTTGTAACCCTCTTAAGACAAAGAGACAAAGCCTGAGCTATATATATATATATATATATATTAGGGCATTCACGACTGCTGCATTTTAGTAGTCATCAACTACTCCCAAAAAGTAGTTGAGTAGTCGATTAATCGCGGGAGATATATTAGATTTTTTTCACCCAATAACAATGATCAATTCTCATCAAAAAAGGTCTCAAATGCAACCAGTAAAAATCCAAGATGGCTGACTCTTCTTCGGCACTTTGCGCAATAAGTAGCGTGCACGCAAAGTGCCGTCTGTCTGCCATCTTGGATTTCATTACAATGGAAAATTTGGAGTATGCCTGTATGCCTTTAACAAAGTATAAAAGTGTATTTGTGCATAGGAGATGGAGCGCCACCCGCCGCCCCGCAAGTAGACAAGTGAAGGATTATGGTCATTTGTTTAGGTAAGTGAAATTCGACGTATTGGTTTCGTTATCGGGCTCGCTGACTTTCGTGCAGTAAAAAGTCAATGGCTGCCATATGATGAAAGACTCCCAAAGGGTCCTGTATCAGGGCTAGGTTAACAGTTGAGGTAGTAATACTCATAGTAAGTAGTGCAAGCCCCGAGACGAGTGGCTCGCGGCCGGTTTACTGCCTCTCGTCAATCGTCAATAAAATAATAATAAATTAATAATTAAATAATTGCATATATGTACATAAAGTTAAAATCCCATAGCTTCTCAACCATGACCAAAAACAAAAATCACAAAAACATAATTGTTACAATAGTAGAGCTACATCGTGTACATCGTGTACAAAATCTGTTTTTTTTTTTTCAATGGCTTCCAAATCACATGACCGCAAAGACACCAAACTACCTTGTTTATGTTTACTAGCAAGGTAACGTTAGTTTCATTTCAACTACTCTCTCTACTACTTCAACTACTAGCGCTTATTGAAACCAACATTTGGTGTTCACCATGTAGCGCTACTAGTATAACAATGATTTGTTTTAGTGATGCTTTGTGATATGGTTGAGAAGCTATTGAATATAAACTTTAACCTACCAACCGCTATAGAAACTGATCAGCTGAGACACCAAGTAAGCTTACCGACAGCGAGCCCTCATTTCGGTGCCGAAAGTGTGCTAGCCGCTGCTGATTTGGAGCACCCGAATATCTGTCGAATCTAAATCCAAAACATAACTCAAATCGTCTTCTGAATAGGTAGGGTCCACTCCTCAAGTCGGCCCACATCCAATACATCAAACGACGCTAATCAATATAAATTCAACTTTAAAAATTAGTCATTCCCACAATCTTCTATTCACCCAAAATACACCGCGGTGGGCGGTAGCAAGCAGCATAAACCAATAATAAAAGTTTCAATTTTATTGAAATGGGTCATGCTTGGTGGACAGTTTATGTGTCGAACTGAAGAATTACCCATTCAGGCTCAGTCTTATGTTATGAAATACGTACTTTTGCCAATGAGTAAGAAATTACATATTACGTCGGCAGATTTTTGAATGGAGTTCGGCGTAAGATCTCCCTGTGCGACAACTGAACGTTTCGAGTCTAGCCTTTAACCCGGACTTGATTATTAGTGATTGAATTTTTGAGAAAGGAGAAAAACAGCATTTCTCTTCTTCTAAGTTACATTGCAGGGAGTAAAAACAGTCTCGGTTGGGACAGCAAAACATAACGTTTCATTCAGTTACATACCTGTTACGACCTGGGTTCACATGGTGTCACGACTCTGCACACGTAATTATGTGGAAAAAACAGTCCAGTGCAAATGTGTGAGACATTATTTCGGAAATAAAACTCATGCTCCTGTTAATTCCAGTTTTCGCAGTGTGCAAATTCACTTCCGGGTCGGTCGCGGTGCGCTGATGCTGTATTCAAGTACTGTCGGAAACATCAAGATTATGAATTAGAAAAAAAATTATATAACATAGACGTTAAAATTGATAAAGGTGAATGGTGCTTTTTACAAAGCACGCCAAGGCACCTTCTTTACATAGGTTTGACATTGTGTAGACCTTTGATTGTGAATATGATTTTTGCATCTGCTGCAAATTCCCTGTTTTCTTCATATTCTCATATCCTACAAATGTTATATATTGCATATATCTATATGAAACTTTCACTTATCTCATAGTGCATGTATTTGTTTTATTTAATTTTTTTTGTTGAGGGTCATTGTCCTTCCTGCTGCGCGACCCAACCTCTGTTAAGCTTCAGATCATGGACCGATATTCTGTTAATCTTCCTGATAAAATTGGGATTCATTGTTTTGTTTTTTTTTAAATAGATGCCTGCAGATCCTTAGCTGTTACCTTAGTAATTTGTCACGTCCTTGACCATTATGCAGCATGCACTTGCTGTGATCTATGCTGGATACCCACTCCTAGGGAGAGTAGCAATGGTAATGGATTTTCTCCATTTGTAAACAATCTGACTGTAGGCTGATGGAGGCTTTGGAAAGGCTTTTTCAGCCTTATGAGCCCCAACAACTCTTCTCCGGAGGTTCTCTGAAATTTCTTTCCAGATTCCACTTCAACAGATCTTTTTTTTTGGAGAGCAGACTGTTGGTAACCAAACTTTGTGGGATATGACAGGACAACGCTAACCCACACCTGAATGTCATCTCATTGATTGGGTCACCTGATCATACATTTTGCAGTTTGGGCTGTTAATGTTTGAACAATATATTCAAGAAAAACATTTCAAACTATATTTTTGTGTGTTATTTGTTAAATCACCACATTGTGGTTATCTATTGTGATGATGTAGATGAAGATCAGGATTAGCAGCCATTTATACAGGAATGCAGGTAATTCAAAAGGGTTCACAAACCTTTTCTCACAACTGTATGTGCTGCTCCAACAAACCGGTTTCCCCACAGGGATCATTAAAGTTTCATCTTATGCATGCGGGCAATTCCAAAATAAATACAGTACTGTTTGTGGGTGGACATCAAGTTCACATAAATTACAGGGCTGATGTGCATTTTCTCTTCCTCATTCTGCATCACAAAGCTTGATTTCTAAAATAATGCAAACCACACAGATGTGTACTCACAGCTCAGTTCATGTGAAGTTCCTGAGATAAAAATAAAACATGGGAGGGAGTGAAGCAGATTGAAGAGCAGCAATGTATGACTTTGTGAGGGCGGGGCAAACAAAGAGAATCCGGAGCAGTGATGAAACAGACCACAATCACATCATCGCACATAATCTGTGGTAAAGATGGACTACAGGCACACACAACTTCAATTTCCAGGTATTTTATTAATTTCATGGCATACGCACGGTCTTGAAAGACAAAAAAATGGATGGCAAACCATGCAAAATATAAATACCAATTATAATATGAATTTGTAAAACTTGGATGGATTAAAAACATCAATGAAACAAAAATAACCAAGTACTGTTGTAATCAACTGGAGTGTGTGGAATGCAAAGCGATGGACAGGTCCTAGCTATACACTCACCGGCTACATTATTTGGTACACCCATCTAGTACCGGGTAGGACCCCCTTTTGCCTCCGAACAGCCTGAATTCTTGGCGGCATGGATTCAGCAAGGTGCCTTTCTGCACACCACTGTTGTAAAGAGCTGTTATTAGAGCATTTATGGCCTTTCTGTTAGCTTGAACAAGTCTGCCCATTCTCCTCTGACCTCTCTCATTAACAGGGTTTTGTTTCTCCACCATTTTCTGTAAACTCTAGAGACTGTAGTGGTGAAAACCCCAGGAGGGTTCAGCTGTTTCTGAGATGATAGAACCGCCATGTCTGGACCAACAATCATACCACGTATATATAAAAGTTGCTTAGATTACGCATCTTGCCCATCCTAATGTTTGGTCGAACAAAAAGCTAAACCACTTCACGATGTCTGCATTCTTTATATATTGAGTTGCAGCCACATGATTCACTGTTTGGAGTAGCAGGCTATTTGCGTTAATGTGCAGGAGTACCTAATAAAGTGGCCGGGGAGTGTATTTACAATAATAGCACTGCAATGACACCTGGAGTGCAAACAGGAAAGTTCGTAATAGAATGACATTCAAAAATAATAAAATATAAGAGTACTACCTATTCAGCTTATTAAATGTACAGAAACATTCTTGAATAAGCAGCATCAGAGGGTTTCAATTTCAAGTATTAAAATGTAGTGGTAGTAGTAATGTAGTCTATTTAATGAAAACTGACAACTGTGGTGTTGTGACAAGATTAATACAAAACGCTTAAGATCACTCAGACGTGTTTCCACCCATCAAATATATTCAACCACAGAACTGTAACAGTAACCCTGCAGACGTTAAAAACAGGTTAAAACGATTTAGTAAAAAATTTGTGCTTTAAACAAATTCATAGTGCAGAAACGTAACACTTGGCTGTAGTAGGTGTAATTCATCCCTTTCCATGCATTCAAAGCTTTGACGTTCGTATAAGTTTAAAAACTGCCCACTCTTTTCAGTGCCCAAACTGAATGTAACTAAATCCATCTAAATGGAGTGTAACAGAAAAAAAACAGCACAGTGCACATATTTGTCTCTTAAACATCAGTGATCTCATTTTAGGCAGGCTTCTAGTTGCCCTCCTGTAATAAGAATGGACTGTTAAAATAGTGCAGTGTGGTAGGAGGGTATCGTCCAGCAGCAGCACCGAGTTTTATCACCGGAAAGCCGCCTATTTGGTCGTATCGTAGGATCGAATGACGTCCGACTGGGAAACAGCCCCGTTTTCATCCTGAGAGAAGGCATAGCCATCTGTACAATAAAACACACTGAATGTTACACATCATTCAATCTAATATTAGATCACTCCATTCCCATAAATGTACAGATTGGAATTTTAGTTACACAAACATTTCTGGGAGGCAGAGCTGCTCTGGAGGCAGAAATAATCTCATTGATTTGAGTTAAACCTCAGTGGGCAGAGCTAACTGTGATGGCTGGGACGCACCAACACATCTAATTTAAACTAATTTAAGATTAGTAATAATCAGAGTTCAGTAAACCTGCATTTTAAATTAACTGGAGACGTGCTGTAAATATAGATTTAACCCTGGTCTAGTAAATGTAATATGAACTAGAAAAGGTTAAATTTTCTGAAGAAAATGTGTGCTTGCTAGAAAGAGAGGGGGGGAGAGAGAAATAGAGAGAGGGAGAGAGACACAGAAGAGAGAAGAGAGGGAGAGAAGAAAGAGAGAGAGACAGAAGAGAGGGAGAGAAGAGAGAAAGACGGGGGGGGGATAGAGTGCTTGCTTAAGCTTAAAAATTGTGAAAAGAAATCATAAGAAATGTGAAATGTGTTAAGAAATCATAGTAGTAGAAGTAGTAAAAGCAGAAGTAATAGCAGCACTAGTGGTAGTAGTAGCAGAAGTAGACGTATTAGCTGAAGTAGTAGTAGCAGAATGAGTAATAGTTGAAGAATTAGCAGGAGTAGTAGCAGAAGTAGTAATAGACAAACTGTCATTTATTTATGGACAAATTTGCGGCAGGCCCATGCATGTTTGGAACTCGTGGCGCCCCCTATTGAGCGATTTGAAAATAATTTTACACGTGGTTCAACATTGTTATGAAACATATCCTGCGAGTTTTGTAATGATTGGACAAACTGATTTATAGTCTTATTTGTGTTATGCCACGCCCATTTTCTGCAGCTGTAGCGCCCCCTAGTGGTCGATTTCAGTGAAACTTTCAGTGTATGTTTCAGGTCCTTATGTGGACATATGTAAGTTTTGTGATGATTGGCCCAAGGGTTGTTGACTTTGGTCTATTTATGTGCTGAGCCACGCCCTTTTGAAAACGAAATAAGATCTCAACAAGCTTTATCTAACATTTGCTAAGCTTGGTCCAATAATGATCCACAGAAAATTTGGTAGCAATCAGACCTACGGTTTAGGAGGAGATGTCAAAAATGTGTTTTTCAAAAACTTCAAAATGGCGGAAAATCTAGTCAGGCGGACATTAGTGGTTCTTGAGGCTTTTTTGTAGAGCACATTGTAGAGCTGGACTTGTGTGTCATATTTCAAGTCAATCAGAGTCACGGTGTGAGCGGCGTGGCCTTTCAAAAATGGGCCACCATCTGGCCGATTGGGCACGTTTTTTTGGAAGCATTTGCACATTATTTCCAGTTATTGGGTCAAGTTTCATGGTTTTTGCTCATTCCAGCTCACGGCAATTTGAGCCGAGGCATAAAAAAAAAGCTTTTTGTAATGCATTCCTATGGGGCCAAAAAATTGCACATAAAATTCAATTGCAGAAAAACTACAAGTGTAATCAAACATTAAAAAAAAAAGCAAAAAAATAGTCCCAGGTTTCATTTGAAATAAAAATGTATACTTTTTTTTGTTTTGTTTTGTTTTTTACAGTTTGATCAAAGGTTACATTGTTGCTCCACTCTGCTTAATGATTATGCTAGCTAAATTGTCATGGCTCAATTTGGCTCAACTCATTTTTTTCTTCTTTTGAGAAAAATCTTCATTTTGGAATAACAGGATTAAAGTTAATCTATGTTTAAAGTAATAACTAAACAGATTTAAGAGAAAGTTTGAATTTAATCTTCTCTGGACTTGAACTAGATTTAAAGTTTGATGTAATGCAATTTCATTGATAAACCATGATTTAATCCAGTTTAAAAGTTATTTTGTTGGTGTAACCCACCCTAAGTCATCTAGGTTAGCTAATTAGCCCAGCTGACCTTCCAAAATCATGAATGCCATGGTCATGAAGGAATGGGGGAAAAAAGTCGTAGCTATTTATATTTCTATTTGTATTTTGACCAGAGTTCCTTCTTTGCTGTTCAAATTAGTTAGCTATTAGTTAGCTAACTTCCACTCTGAAAAATTGTGGTTCTTTGGCTCTGCACATTGACGTTTAACTCAATAAATTAAATTATTTCTGCCATATAATGCTTCAGCATACATGTATTTTCATACTGCATATATTGCATATTGTTGCTATATTTTTATACTGCACAAATGCAGGATATGTGCAGTATTCTATTCTTCTACTACTAGTTCTACTACTGTTGTTTTGCACAACCTCATAGTGCTGTAATACACCTCACATTTTCTAGGGTGGAAATTATCAGTTGTGTATGTTTATATAACCCTCATTTGCTATATTCTTGTTTACATTCTATATTTCTTTCTATTACAGAAACCCAATTTCATCATAGGGATCAATCAAATTTGATCTTACCTTACCAAAAGCATTGGAATATTATGAATCCATCAGATAAACCCTAATCATCACTAAAGTGTGCCACCTACAAAGCACTACAACTTTATTTTTTACAATTAATTTATTTGTGGCCTTAGAACCCAGAGGAAAGCTGTGGGTGTCGTCTGGCTCACAAGTATAAATTTATAGCACATAAAACTACACAAACACACACAAACTACTAACACAGATGAGCTTAACACAGATAAAGATATAGCACTGAATAGATTGTAACGTTACTAACACAACTGATGGATGACTGTGCAGGATTCTTGGGTCTCTAAACCACAGTATTTAAGTTATAAACACGAGGCTTAAGCTATCTACATGACCATCTGACTGACCTTCAGACCGGGAATGACAACGTCACCCCTTGCGTGCCTGTCAGTGGATTGGAGGAGAGAATGGCATTGTGGGAGATGAGGTCACATACTCAAGTATTGAGTGGTGAAAGAGGTGAAAATGAGTTTTCAGGTTTCCTACACAGTTTCAATGAGAAAATTCCAAAACATACAAGCTTTTTCCAGACCTTCATTTCTTGATTTAAAGATGTTGGTGTTTGGTGAATATTATTCACGCCAATAATCATCTTGCCCCTCTAATTCTGCCATAGCACTCTATACATGGAGACTATTCTTTATAGGGACAAATAGAGTATCAGAATATGTGAGATTACAGGACTCTAAGACCACAGACATTGCATTATAATCGTATATAATATTTTCCCATATTTCTCTTAACTTCCTAACTTAACTTTTCCCAAACTTTTCAAGGATATCGGCAAATTCTTCTTCCATACACTACCAGACCTGTGCAGGAACCCTGGGTTTTGGATGTTTCTACCAAATAAAGTCTTTCTACAAATCCATTAATGTGTAGATGGGTATTGAACTCACGCAGCATGTTGGGTTGAATGCTGTCCGTGTGATATGTTGGCTCAGAGGCTCTTTCCGTCAAGCTAGAAATGTAAGCCAGAAAAGATGTTAAATTACGCTGTAAAGCTGCAGAGAAATATCAACCAAAATGAATATGTGTCACAGTAAAATGTGTGAAATTTCAATATAGCGGTGCTTATGAAATGCTAATGACTTAATATGCATCAACATCGACATTTCTGTTTCATAGCTGGATAATGTTGATTACCATGTGATTTTTTTGCTGATCGCCACAAGCCCCAAACAGAGGGAAAATGAGAACACCATGGCAAGTAAAATCTGCATTGCTCTTCATGGCATAAATCAAATCAGATCAAATCAAATGAATGCAATTGTATTTAATCGTGGATCTGTTCAACGGTGTCAATACAAAATGGGACATACAGCCAAACAAACATACACACACAAATGCAAACAGATGAAACGTGCACACACTGGGTGAAAAAAGTCACCTTTTGCTGCGTACTGCAGTTCCTGGGTCTTGAGAGCTGGCCTCCAACTCCTGAACTTCATCCAGCAGAGTCTTCCATATCAACCTCCTCATTCTAGAGGGAGGAGAGAGGAAAAGCTCTTCATCCACTCACAGAGAAGTGTTTTCAAAGTGAAACAAGTATCATCAGCAAACATAGATATTTTTTATATTCATTTTGATATTATTTCTTGACCCCTTATTCCTTCATTTCCCCGTATTCTTAATGCCAACAATTCAATTCCAATTATAAACAGATATGGTGAATGTGGACTTCCTTTCTTTACTCCATGCATTAGCTGAATACTTCTTGATAGGTATCAGTTATTTATAATTTTTCACACTGCATTAGTATAAAATATTCAAACCCAGTGTAAAGTATGGGCCAAAAATGTGTTCAAGGCATTTGTACATATAGTTTAAAATACTTTTTATCAAATGCCTTTTCTAAATCTGCTATTAAAATAAGAGCAGATTTATTTCATAATAATCCATAAGTTCAATAACATGTCGGATATTATTTCCAATTAAGCATCAATGCAAAAACCCTGATTGGTCATTGGTCAAATCTTAGCATCACAGCACTGGAGGGTTAGGGGGCTCCAATTTTCAAATTAATTGGATCTTTATACTGACTTCTTTCATCTTGTTTCAAAAGCAATGTAATTACACCTTCCGTTTGGGTTTTAGCTGAAATTCTTTTGTCAAATGTGTAATTGAAGCATTCTAAAAGGTTTTTTTTTTTTTAAATTATATATTTATAGATTTATTGAGCCTACTATCACTAAACATAGTGTATGCTACTATCACTCAACAAAGTGTATGCTGAAGTGTTAGCATGGAGCCTATCACTCAATAAAGTGTATGCAAAATCTGTTAAGACAGGGTAATTTCAGCTCACACTGTGAAGACCAGGTCCAACAAAAGCGATGTGACAGGGATGAGTAGCAAAGTCATCCAAAACACTCCTGAGGTGAACATCATCTCTGCCTGACACACACACATACACACACACACCGTATTGTTAATCAACAAAACAAAAAATACTAGCCTCAAAATAATAACTATATTATGATTAGGGTTTGACTAATGGGATTTTGAAGGCCAATACTATTACCAATTTTTAGATTGAAACTGCTGATATCTGATAGTTTGTGCTGATATGACCATTTTCACAGCAAAGAAAATCCCAAAAATTACAAATATTCAGTGTTTCCTCCAGAATCTGCAAAAGCCCCTGAAAGAGCATTGAGACCATGGGACACTAAAACTCAGGATAATAGCAATAACAACAAAAAATAATAATAAACATGATAATAATAATAATAATAATACATATTAATGAATATTTGTGTTGAATCCGACCAAAATCACATTAGATTACATTACATCTCATTAGAATCAATTCAGATTAAAGGCTTCTCACAGATAACCAGTAACTATCTACAGTAAATATCTAATCAATCAAACTGCATCATATTCATCAAATCATACATGGATGACACTGACTGGACCAGATCCAATATATCGGTATCGGTATAACCCCAATCACAATCGGCCTCATTCACGAAACGTGCATAAAATCAGATTTGATCGTTCGTACGAATGTTTCTATGAACATAGTCTGATTCATCACTTTGTTCTTATCTGAATTTGTTCGTTGGTAAGATCAAATCCTACGTGTGTTTGGAAACGTGCCGGGAATTTGTTAGAACGGCTTAGAACGGCTTATTCTTTATGAAAAATCAATTACAGTAGTACCAAACCTCAACAACAACAAGACGTTTCAGTGGCCTTGTAGAAAATAAAGACCTAATAGGTTGAAATGGCAAACTGTCCTCATTCATAATAATACAAGATTATCTAACTTGTAATGGGTTGATAACATGGACTGGACGCCTTACAAATACAGTTACTTAGTCCTACCATCTGATCTGATGCAGCCTGGATTTGATCTGTGTCCAACTCCGATGCCGACTGGACACCCGACAGTGAGGTCTCTCCTATTATTGATTCTCTGATCCATGTCGGATAGCGCCACAGTGCGCTGCTGTCCTCCTGTCCTCCTGATAATATGAGTCTACTTCTCCTTATTCTTTTTTGCAATCTAGTTTCATGTCAAATCATTTCTTCTTTTTTTTTTACCTCAGCAATGGTGTGTGTTTCTCCTGAAACAGCATTGACAGTGTTTAATTTCCTGCCATGCTTTACTTTTATCAGTTCTTGTGACTCCGATGCTGCTGAAAACTCTGTGTTGTTTTTTATCATGCGCGCAACACTTCCATTTCGGACTCTGCCGAGTTCCTGTTCTCCCCGGTTTACTTGCATTTACTTTTTTTTTTTTTTTTTTTTACTACAAGGACAAGAATTTCACTGCTGGTAATGATGTTTGCATTGTTATCTAGTATGTGACGATCAACTTGAAACTTGCACACGACCCTTCAGTCTGCAGCCTTTTACGGTGTTCAACAGGGCGTTTACCTATGCAAATCGACTTCAACAGGCACGCACATCCAATTTACAAACGATTGGTATTCATCAAATATACACCTGTTCTACACACAAATCAAGGTTTCCTGCTCGTTTCATGAATCCCATGTTGGTATTTTGTTACACACATAAACACTACAAATTTATGAAAACTTTTGTGAATGAGGCCCAATGCATCAATACTAATGTTGTAGAAGTGCAAGTGTGATGCCAGTCAGATGAGTGAACGGTACCTCTCCAGGCATATCTGGTGCAATGGGGATGGCTGGCCACAGGTTGGAGTAGAGCCAGAAAAACAGCAGCCATAGACAGATACTGCCCCAGAGAGCAACATGGCTGAACTGAGAGAGCACAGACAATCAACCAAGTCAACATGAGTTAAAATGAAATAACATGGTGAAATACGACTACAGCTCATATACATGTACACTACACAGTCTGTGGGGAACAAACAACATGACGTATCCTTGCCTTTTTTTATTTTGCATATATATTTTTTCTGAATCTACTGTTATAAGTTCATAATTCAACTGGTAACTGGTCAATTCAAATGTCTTTATATCTGGATTTTCTGAAATATCTATGGAGAAAATGAATACGACATTTACTTCCGGAACCCAGGCCAATTAAAAAAGGGGCCAGTACTTTTCAGCTCTATAGGCTGTCAACTTAACTCACCATGGTCCATGACGAGGTCTCCAACCCTGCTTTCAGACAAACAGTTACAACCACACACTGGAGGAAGGGAAAGAGAGGGGAGAGGACAGAGAAAAGGTGGTCACTTTTTTGGACAACATATTCCTGCTAACATGACTCTTGATCTGTCATGTGTCAAACTTACTGTGTAAACCATATTTCCTAGTAGAAGGTAGTCAGGGGTCCTTCCACTCCATGACACAGTGTCTACAACAAACAGAGCATTGATAATTATTCTCCAAATATTCTCAAACAAAATTGTCAGCTGACTCAGCAAGAGGCCAAACTTGTGTTGTAATGAAGTTAATCCACTTGCATGGACTAGACCATGACACAGATAGATCAGCTACTGCAAAGTGTGGAGTGTACCATGTTTAAAGGCCAGTAGGGGGAGCCAGAAGAGGACAGCAGAGTGGAGCAGACCATTCAGGCAGTGGACCCCAAACACCTGATCATAAGAAACACACAGATGGGATTTAAACAGCACTTTTCCTCTTATTACCACCCAAACTCTTTCTCGAATCACAGTCATATTGAAGGCTACATTTACATTGAAAAACTGATGGTGTGTTCACCACAACATAATGTTTTCCAAGATCTAACCCACTCATCACCGTTTTTGTTCATATTCGCTTCTTGACCACTATTGCAATTTTACATGATTTATTACTCTGATGCAGCTGTTTATACGTACAGACATCAAGCACTCTGACTGGATGCTGTTAGCCTCTGTTAATGTGGTGCATCTTTGGAAATGGATAATCAATAATAATAATAATACATTCTTGGATATTCCTTGTTCACAATAAAAAAGTGAAAATTGAAAAAAAGTCAGAACACAGTTGGATTATGTAGACAGCTAACTTTACTGGAGTCGACCAATCATCTTACATTTGGGGAGGGGGAAGGGGGCAGGGGCCAGACCCTCTAATACTGCAAGCCAATCAGAGCAAAATTACCTGTAGCTCTTAAAACTGCAGGAAAAGTGAAAAATACCCCTCTTTAACACTCTATCCACATGACTAAAGCAGCTCTTTGCTACTGTGAGGAATGCTTTGGCCTGAGGACTGAAAGTGATTGAGGGGGCAACTTTACCACTGATGAATCAAGCAAAAACAGCATTGTCAGATCGATTAATAACTACATTTAAAATGGGATCAATGGCAATAAATAATTAAGGGAGCTGGATTCAGGCAACACAAGGTGTACAAACTTTGTCAAATATCATTGTCTTACCAGTGCCATCAGGAACCCCCCAAGGCCTATTTAATAAATCAGCACAACAAACATGAATATTATATGGTTGATTCCAGTAATACCTTAGCATTGAATCCTTGAGCGTTCTGTGAGGTCTTGTAGAGCTCAGGGTACTTTAGCATGGTCTCTTTACTGCAACAACGCTCAAATATACCCAGGGCTAGAGGAGGCATAGCTGTAAAGACCTGTCATAGAAAGTCACAGTTTTAACTTAAAGATAATCATGTACTGACAAAATCTACTGTCTTCCACACATGGTACCCATACTTACCACATTGTACAAACCAATACACCAACGTTCAAACAAGATCTGACCAGAGAACCCATTTACAAAAGCAAACCAGATCTGAAGAGAAAAAAGAGAAAAATCAATCTGTTGAAAAAGACCTTCGCTACTTAAAAGAAGAATCACCCTGCTGCATCATGCTGCAGTAAAAAATTAAGGCCAAATCAAGTAGTACTGGTATGGTTGGACCTAATAATAATCATAATCCTCACAGCTAAACTGAAGCTGGTTACCATATCATTCACTAGATGACCATACTGTACCTCAATGATATATAGGACTATGTTCTTGTAGAAGCAGTACAGGATGCACTTTGACACACGGTTGTAGTTCCACGCTCCGTGTACCAGCAGCAGATTTCGTAGATGCTTGAACTGAAAGTTGAGAGAGCTGGTTGAAAAATTAAGTTTGAACAAAAGGACGATGTTGAACTTTATGCATGAAACAGCACAGAACTCTAACTAAGTTCTGAAACCGAAAGGGAATTTGCCTTTCACATCAAATGTTTTGGCAATCCAAACTTCACCCATACATCAACTTGCATCAACAGTTATGTTATCATCTTAAATGTTTTGTTACACAATTCATCAAGTACTGCCACATCAGATATGAGGTGGTTTAGGGTGAGACCAATAAAGGTTTTTGAAAGCTGATACCAATATCTTTGGATTTAAGTTGCCAACAAGACAATATTTTGTGCTCATGATCAATATCTATACATTTTAACATTTTCAAGGCCAAATATTCCAGAAATTTAAAAAAGCATTTAGACCATGATGTGAGATGTGACAGTGAAACTTTCGAGTGAAAGTAGCGCTGTCATGATAACTGAAATTTAAATATTACATGAATACCGTTGCAAATGTCTGAAATCAATATTGAATTTCAGAAATGTTCAATACTTTCACCAAATGTGTTGTGCACAGCTAAAATTCAATTTCAATGCAGTAGACTGAAGCAGTCTGAGTCGAAAACGACTCATGGATACCCAACAGACACCATTAGCCCTGTGGAAGTTGCTACAAAGTTGTCCAGGTCAATGTGGCAACACATTGCTTGAGGCTCCATATGTCAGCAAACCTACATATCAGTCTAAATTTAGTGTGAAAAGTAGCCATTGGGACAAGGGTGCTGTTACCTGGGCGATGGAGTAGTCAGAGGAGTTGGCAGCCTGCAGGCCCTCATGGCCAGAGATGCCAATGCCGACATGTGCCATCTGGATCATGCCAACGTCATTGGCGCCGTCACCTATAGCCAGGGTGATGACTTTCACCTGACTCTTTACCAGCTCAACCACCTCTGATTTCTGCAGCGGAGACACCCTGGAGAAGATATACCATCATAAGGCCTGGGTTAGACACAACCAATTCCAAAGTGTATCAGGAAATTCGACAGGAGAATATCAGGGTAACGGTCCGTGAAGGTAGGTAGGTAGGTAGGTAGGTAAGTAAGTAGGTAGGTACTTTATTAATCCCCGGGGGAAATTTCTGAAGCTTAACAGAGGTGGGGTCATGCTGCATGACAATGACCCCAAACACAAAAGTAAATCTACAACAGAAACAACAGAGGAAAATTCACATTTTGGAAGTCCTGACCTTAACCCTATTGAAATGTTGTGGCTTGACCTGAAGCAGTCAGTACATCCCAAAACTATCAATGAACTGAAACAGTTCTGTAAGGAGGGATGGTCCAAAATACCTCCTAACCATTGTGCAGGTCTGACCAGCAACTACAGGAAGGTTAAGGTTATTGCTACTAAAGGAGGTTCCACCAGATGCTAAATCTCATGTTTCACATACTTTTTCCAATCCAAGCTGTTAACATAACAACAATAAAGACATGTAAAAGTACATTTTCTTTTTTTTCCAAGTCCAAGCTAATTGGTCTGTAAAGTCTGTCAAGCTAAAATCTGTATTGTTCAATAAAGTAGTTGGTCCTTGGTACTGGCCAATAATTAAAATTGAGTAAGAAACAGTGTGGATGGAAATGAATATCACAGGTTTAATACCCGCAACAGCCATAAGTCTTGGTGAACCCTGTGTCCTGAATCCCTAACTGCTTGTCATTGTAAGTCGCTCTGGATAATAGCTAAAGTGAATCTTTAAAGCAGAACTGGTACGGGTGCCTTCCCAGTCAGTTTTTCCCCACAGCAGTGACTGGTTACCTGCAGCAGATAACGGCCTTGCAGGAGAGAGCGAGGTCAAGGAAGTACTGTTGCGTGTCAGAGCTCAGGGCATGAGTCAGGGTCTGGCCGTCAATCACCAGGGCCAGCTCCTTATCCCTGTGGAGTCCCTCCCCTAGCATGGTACAGTGATATCTTAGGACTCCCTGCGTGGCCTGGGAAACACACACAGACTATGTTAGCATCAACAAACATCAATCTAGGATTTAGTACTGAGCACCTGTGTGACATGAAATTTCGTGATACAAAACTTTGTGGAGTTGAAAAACTGTTTACAATTTCAGCTACAGTCTAATATCTAAGAAATTACATTCAGAATGGTATTTTCTTTTTTGCATTGTTTGAACACTAGAGTACACTAGAGAGCAAGAGGGTTACAAGTTTTAGCTTGGGTGATAACACGTCTGGTGAGCCCAGCTGAACTCACTACTGTGTGACAAGATGGACTCAGGTCAAACTGATACTGAGGACACTGCTGTGTGTGGCAGCATTTTGGGTTTCCAAATCAGTAAGAAACAGCAACAAGACGACTGACAAAACAAAGACTGTTTGCAAGTTTTGTAAAAGAGCCTACATGCATGTACAACAACATCACAATGAAAAACTCCAGTTACCGGTACATGGTTAAATGTTGCATTTGAGTCTTAAATATGGTTTCAGAGGTCTTTTGCACTACTTTTCAAATGAATAATTTCCCTGGTTGAAATTGGCATTAAAAAGATCTTAAAAAGGGATTTTTTCAGTTATAATTGTCTTCATTCGCGCTAATATGAACCCATGATCAGATCAGTTTTAAACCAAACCGTGAGCTGAATGTATCATTACATCCCTACTTAATACAATAAAAAACATGTGATAAACAGTGGTCATGTGCTACTTACATTTAGAGTGTCTTCGTTGATTACCAAGAGCCGCATGCTCTTCTTTAGCAGACTACAGGAGTAACCTGGAAAATGTGTTCAAGAAACAGTGGATGATTTTAGTTTAGATGCAAGTGGTTTCAATGGTCTAACACACAAGGAGGGGCATGATCAAGACAACTGGAGTGTGTAATGATTAGGAATGTGTGTCCTGACCTATGTTGACGGCTGTCTCCTGCTTGTCCCCGGTGAGAATCCAGATCTTAATGTGGGCCTTCAGCAGAGTTTCGATGGTCTCGGGAACCTGATCCTGCAGCTTGTCCTCTATGGCTGTGGCTCCCAGCAACTGTAAATTCTGTAGGAAAGCTAGGTGTCAGCATCAAATCCTACAAATATCACAATCATGCATATTTTATTATCCATGGCAGGGTTATTCCTGTATAGAGAATTTCAAGGTGGCTACTTGGGCCATTCTCCATGCCGCCTTGCTAAAAATATGCCCAGTGTCAGCAAAAAATGTGTATACATATTCATTACAATGGCTGCATTGATCATTAATTAGGTTTATGTCATCGTCAAATGTGCCGTGGGACTGACACAATCTGTACTTGTTCTTCTTCTTCCTATTAATTTCAGTCTTGTCAGCATCGTTTACAGGGTACCGACCATCTCGATGAGCTCGTAGCTCTCCTCCATCTTCAGAGTTCTGTTGGTGAGAGAGGTTGACACTCGCTGGTACAACTCAGACCACTCCAAGTAGCTTTCTTCTGAGATATTAGCTACAGCATAGCATAAGGTCCTTAGTCCTGAGAGGGAGTGAGGAAGAGTAAGGCAAAAAGTAAAAAAAGTAGTATCACAAAGCATCAAAATGATGTACTATCACAATCTTTTCTTCTTAGGAATTTGTACTGAGAGAAATACATTTATACGAGACAGCTCGTATAAATGTTACTTGGAAAATAAATTATCTCGTTTGCATCTCGTGACCTATGCTTCCATTCAACAAATAAAAGTATCAGAGTATCGTTTTAGAACTTTTAGCAGATCTGAAATATTGGTACTGGTATTGAAATATATCCAGCCCTGGTTCTCATCATAAATGTATCCCACTGTGAGATCAACTGTCATAACATAGTAATGATCAATATTTTAGAAATAGGTTCAGAATTTTAAAGATTCTATTTTAGTAACTAGAAATGCATTTCCCGCGGAAAATGCGTGGGATTGCTGTACGGGCAAACCGCAAACTATACGCTACTCGGTTGTCGTATGTGATTTCTAAGGTGTTTTAGCTGGAGCCAAAATGGCCGCCTGGAGCCAAAATGGCGGCATCTGTAGTAGTACTAGTAGTAGTACTTGAAAGTTGTATGAGGTTGAATGCACTTGCATTACAAATACATTAGTGTCTATGTGATTCCTAAGGTGTTTTAGCTGGAGCCAAAATGGCCGCCTGGAGCCAAAATGGCCACCTGGAGCCAAAATGGCGGCATCTGTAGTAGTACTAGTAGTAGTACTTGAAAGTTGTCTGAGGTTGAATGCACTTGCATTACAAATACATTGGTTTCTATGTGATTTCTAAGGTGTTTCAGCTGGAGCCAAAATGGCCGCCT
>CABFOQ010049832.1:0-16493 GCA_900660455.1 Gephyroberyx darwinii | reverse complement strand
GATGAACACAGTAAGAAATAGAAAATAACAAAATTTAAGAAAAAAATTAACATATGACTGCAACCTTGTGGCTTAAGATTTACTTTTTGTACATGAATTTTGCTCTTCTCTCCCCGAGAGATGCAAATTTCTCAATGACTCTATGGTTAAAGTCGGGGATGTCTTTGACAAGTTTCTTCTCTATAGAGAGCATGGCCAATGCATTGAGACGATCCTGTAACATTGTGTTTCTGAGGAAGGTCTTGATTCTCTTCAGTGTTGAGAAGCACCTCTCAGCTTCAGCTGTAGTCATAGGAGTTGTGATGAGATGTTAGATGTTCCCTTAAACACTGTAGCATTCTGCAGATGTTCTTGTAGAACTACATCTAGTGATGCTACAAAATCCACCAATCCCCTAAAAACTCCAGGATTTTCTGAGCTTTCACTTTCATCATGGCCACGCAGGGCCACGTAGCCTTCGTCAAGCTGACCAGCTATGTTTACTTTCCCAAACATGGCTAGTCGCATTGCATTTTCCATATGGACCCTTATTTGTTCATGCTTTTTTGTTTTTTCTGATATATGCTTTAGGTCATTCAAACCTGTGTGAATCCATTCTGGGTCTGATCCTGTAGTTTGAAAAGGGATGCAGGGAAAGCAAAATAAAGCATTGGCGTCACTGCATGCAGTTAGCCAAGCCTTCTTCATAAACCAGCTCCTTGAAAACGACTGAGTATATTGTCTTCATCGGTCACTGGATGGTTGTTGAATTTTGATGTCAAGCTGATCAGGTCCAAGCTCTTTGACTCTGAGCTTCTCTTCCAATGTTCTTCTCTCAAAAAGCCGTTATTTTTAGTGATTTAATTGAATTTTCTTTTGCCATTCTCGCTAGCTAATCTCCGTTAAACAAGGCTCCTCTAACTCTACACTCAACTCATTCGGGCGGATTTTGTCAGATGTACCACGAGCCACTCGCTCTCTGCTGCTACCCAGTGGTTGGTGGTGTGTAAATCAGCAGCATTCAAATAAATGCTGGCTCCTATCTCTTATATTGAGAGGAACGAACTGCACATGTACAATTTATAACGAGTGTCTATTGCGGCCTGGGGCGCAACGGTTTTGCGCCCCAGGGCAGAAATACGTGACCTAGCAGTAACTTTAGACAATGTAGAACATTTTTAATCTACATTTTATTGCGGATTATACATTTTACTCACTAACTATATAATATTTACCTTGCTCATTTAAAAAACAAAAAAAATTCTAAGTAATTTTTTTAAGTCTTATTCAATGAAGTCTAGGATGTGGGGAGTGGTGGGCCGGTGCCCTAGCGCCCTCTATTGGCCAGCTGCCACTGCTAGGCAGTTACTGAAAGATCTTACCAGGTCATCAGTATTGCTAAGAGGTTGCTCAGAGGTGTAGTAGTTTATAGTTCCTGAGGAAGCCTTTGAGAATTTGATTCCAAGTTGAGGCAAGATCATACCAAAGCACAAGGCTTAGAAATAGGGGAGGGAAGGTCCCTTTTCACTTAAAAACAATTGTTTTATGATCTGATGTGGAAACATCTATTGTTTGCACATTCTCCAGGTAATACCAGAGAAAAACGTCATTGCTTATGGTAGAAACTTCATAATTGCTGGTACAAAGACCTGTGGGTAGAAACATTGTCACCACAGGAAGAGACGGCATCACTGTGGGTAGAAACATCATCACCGCGGGTAGAAAAGTCATCACCATGGATAGAAAGGTTGTCACTGTGGGTAGAAATGTCATCACTGTGGGTATAAACATCATCATGGGTATAAATGTCATCACTGCGGGTAAAAAGTCATCACTATGGATAGAAAGGTTGTCACTGCGGGTAGGGATGTCTTCCCTGTGGGTAGAAATATTGCAGGTATAAATGCCATCACTGCAGCTAGAAACGGAGGTACAAACATTCCCTGTAGCCAGCAAGAAACATTATGTTTGATAGTAGTGTGGGATGACGGCACTGTCCAGGGCAAATTGGACAATTGCTATAGAAATAGACCGATATACTACATTGTGTCTAGACTAGAGAGTGATTGAAAGCAAGCCCTTCCTTGGCAAAAGTAAAAGAAGGCTGTACAGGAATGTCTGCAATGTTAGTTTTTGTTGCCTGGTTGTGATCAGATTGTTCATTATCCAGATAGCATATCCAGATGCATTAGTTGTAAATGAGGTTATAAATTCTTTGATAATTAATCTAATACAAGACGCTTCCATGTTCGAGGAATGGTCCAAAATACCTTCCAACCGCCGTGCAGGTCTCATCAGCAGCTACAGGAAACATTTGGTTGAGGTTATTGCTGCTAAATAAGGTTCCACCAGTTACTAAATCTCATTGTTCACATACTTGTCCAATCCAAGCTGTTAAGGTTTGTATCATTGTCCTCATCTGGCAATCTCAGGCTGGGTGAATAAGGTTCAAGACCTGGATTTCCTGAGCAAAGTACCCCCCAAAAAGCAATCATCATCAGTTCAATCAGGAGATACTAGGTTTACGAATTCAGAAATGATTTATTGAAGTCAATAAAAGACAAGCTTCTGCATAGAAGAAATACCCATTTGTGGGGTGAAGATCCACATGATTAGGTTGTAGACAAGAAACCCCACTGGGTTATCTGATGGAGACTTGATGCTGGTGGTAGTGGTAGAGGTGGTGGCGCGCAGAATGATAGCAACATACAGGAACAGCTGAAGGAGTAAATGTAGAACGTAGTGGTTTGTGATTGGTTCCCAGAGTAGGTGTGAGAGAAGGTGTGTGAGTGCACAGACTTGGGTGATAGGATGATTAGTAATGATGTAAGACTAAAAGGGAGTATTCTTCTCAAAATTTCAACTGATTGGATAATGAGTTATGAATGGAAGAGATAGTAGCGGGATAGATAAGTGAAGAGAGGTAGTCTCCCTGATTGATCTTACGCTGAGCTTTGTTAGACAGCTTGTGGGACATGCAGACAAACCGAACAATAATGAGCACAGCGGTTAAATATCCTGCATTATTTGTGCAGTTTGATGTGATTAGTGGCGTATACAGACAGACTGAGTTTCCTGACCGAACTTGTGCCGCTCATTAATCTTAGCTTTGTAGTCTGACTACATTATTTTAACTGCTGCATCTGTTTTGTGACAGGCTGTAATATTCTCTTTTCCTCTTTTCCTGCACAGGTGGAGTCATCAGAGTTCAGCTGGATTCAAAGAGCCACTGGAGACAAGTCATAATGATCACTGCTCATCATTTTAATGCACTGACTGCCCAGTGATAGATGGGCTGAAAGCTCTCCATTTTCTGTTGTTCTCTGTCAAAGGCATGAATCACATGTTAAAAATGTTTTTAGTAATCTGAATCCTGTCCGGAAAGTAAATGGGCATCCTTTATACCCTTGTATGTACCCCTACAAAATAAATATTTTGTAATTTTGTTCTTTATGTACATTAAAAACAACATGGTTTTCTTATCAAATGGCTGTTTATAGACATACAGTAATTACAGAAAAGTGGTTGAGAGGATAAGAGTGTGTATGTCTGTGTGTGTGAGTGAGAGATATACTGAGCGCTGTTTTTTTTTTTTTAGCAACACCTCTTGAGTCCACAATGCAGGGCAATTACGAAAATGTAATTTCCAGTGGTACAAAGTGAATGCCATATGGCAGGAACTGATTGTGTTTGATATTTTGGGTGTCTTATTGCTGCTCCAGAGAGTCTCCTGATGAGCAAAGTCATTACACTGTTCACCCAGATGTGAGCTTTGTTGACCTTCGCTGGCTTCCTTGCACCTCTCTATCACTGTCAACACAGACAAAAAACTGCTGGTCCATGACAAAATAATTAGGCTATGTGTGGCAGATATGCCTCTGGAGCCCTGGTGAGGTTGTTTGAGATGGTTCTGGAGTAAAGGGTAGTGACTACAACCTGTGGGAGGAAGGGAGCAAATAAATGGGGGATTGGAACTTTAGGCCTTCCTCTTTGAACCATGCCTGAGTCGGAGTGTCTGGTGGAAACCTGAGCAGGTGTTCGCTCACTTTGTGGTAAGTCATATTAAACATTTTAAACTTTGCACATATCCCATTTAATTTATTATTTATTGTAATGGGAGCCCTTATCCTCTCCACAACAGTTGGTCTGTCTGGTGAAGCAGGTTTTTAAGGGAAGGCTATACTGTGCAATAGTGGTATGCATTTTTATTTCCTTGTACCATTACATGGTGCAATTGTCCTACCTCATACCTATACCCCACCTAATTCACATTATTACCCTTCTGCTAGCCTCCAGTCAACATCTGCCTCAGGGAAAGGCCAGATTAGTAACAAGAAACTGGTATCTTGAATTTAATTAACAGGTGACTAGGATGTATTTTGGGTTTTTAAATCTTTTGGTGTAAAATGTGAATGTTAAATATTTGTATTTTATTATAGGAAGAAACATGACTGTCTACTTGTCTATCATTGTTTTTCCCATTTTTTGATTTGTGCCGGTTATTACCGGGCCTATTTATTATCCTCAGAGTTGAGCAACGTGCAATATTCACCGGGGGGGTCAGGGGGCTGCTTCTAATATAGTCTCAGTAGTGGCATCGGGCCCTTGTTTGCAGTGTGTACAGTTTGGTGTGACTATTTTATGGGATTAATTCTTTTCTTTGATTTGTTGTGTTTTGATTTGTGTTTATTGGGTTTCATGCCCCATATTAGTCCCCTAAAGCCTTGAGCCTGGCTTATTCTTCCTCGGCATAGCTCACCCTGGGTAGTAACTCTGTGTTGTATGCCCTTTTTGTTTATTTTCCTCCCCTCCTGGTATTAACCTTTAATGTGTAACTACAAATAAAGTTTTGTCCTGTTTTTGTTAAACTACATTAGCCTCTGATTCTCATTACCTTGAATCCATACCTGTTTGGGTACCTCTATTCTGTGTAGCTCGTAAGACTCCTTTTTAACTGTAACTGTCGTTCTTGTCACATATGCATTAGCAATATTTATTAGTGGATATAAATGAATAGGAGCTGTAGTGTGAAATTCATGTTTTGCATGAGTGTGGAACCAATAATACACTTTGTTGCTGACATTGGACCTACTGTACCTTGAAAAATAATTTTAATTTCACTGCTGTTACTTTCCACAATGATGAGTAGCCTAAGGCCCAATCCCAATTCACCCCTTGGCCCTAACCCTTAGCCCTTCCCCCCCGTTTTGCGCATTCACGTGTAGAGGTAGGGTGTCCCAATACTTGTTGGGAGCGAGGGGTAGGGCGAAGTGACTTTGTTGGGCTTTGATAGGGGAAGGTTTGGTTATAGTAATTAATAATTAATAATTGTGAAATTATTAATATTCCTAAAATTATTGACAGGAGCCAATATTAACAGGGCACCACCCTGGAATCAGGGACCAATAACCGGACCTTTAATACAGTCTCAAAATGGCTGTTCACCCACAAATGACAGTGTTTAAGGACCACTGTGCATTTATGGGTGAACAGTGAAGGGTGAATTCATACACTGGCCCTCACAACCAACCATTATTACAACACACATGCACAAGAAATCACAGACAACTTCTTTTTAAATGTATTACAGAGTAATTACACACAGCATAATATGGACACAGCGGTCCAATGCACTTCCCAATAAGCACAATTATAGCTTGTGATCAGTCAAGCTTATTTAAACACACCTATTCTAGTCTCTGCCCAGAACCAAAGTCTCTTACTTGGAAATCACTCTCGAATGATTGATGTGTGTTTCAGTCCGTCTTATCGAGCCAGTGGGTCCTCCCAGGCGGATTGGCGGAACCGCTATTTCTCTTTGCAATGGTCACCTGGCTGTCCTTGTAGGCAGCGAAGGATGTCAGCCAGGAGTCAAATTGGTTGAAGGAACATATCCCTACGTCGTCTTCTTGGACGGAAGGAGTGTCCGTAGCTGTATTCTCTTCCAGTCCACTTCTGCAGGTTTGCTACCCGCAGCGGTTACACCTTGTTAGCAACCGGAGTCGCAAGAAAGGGGCCTACGGAAAGGTAGCTCTGGAATTTATATCCTCAGTGATGTCATGACATCCCGGGGATAGCCCGAGTCTCGTCCAATGAGAGACCGGAGGTGGGGCCCAGTCAGTTCACACCAAAGTGTGAACTTTAGGGCCTGTTGGAATTTGCAGCTCTTTTCCCTTTGTTTCAGACCCCCAGCCCAGCAGGTGGGCTAGAGTTTAGGCTTTTGATTTTCCTGTTAGCCCGCAGCCACATGTTGACTCAAGTTTCTTTGTTCAACCTCATGGCTTGGCCCAACAACTTCAAACCGAGGGTTATGAGAAATCTCCGACAAGCATCGGCAAGATGGTGGCGAATGCTACACAAGCAACAAAAGAAAACCACAAATGTAGTATTTTCTTCATTAATAAAGATTTTAAAAATATTATAACCGTCTGTATTATCTGAGTTTAATGTCGTTTCAATGTATTATAGACCTTTTCTTTATAACGAGCATAACAAAATATCGTTAGTATGCTGATCAACATTGTTTTAAGGCTGATTTGTGCATGTCCCACATTTTTACATATTTCCATGTCGCATTTCCCCCGTTTGATGGCATATGATGCCCGAAATATAACTTCAGTAGCTAGCAGCGAAGTTGCTGCACTTGTTATGGCTCCTCTAATATCAGTGCAGACCGGCAGGGTAGGGGCACAGAGCACCGCTATTCTGTCATGAAGTGGTAATGAAGCAGTGTTCTTTTTTATTTGATGGCTTGTTTGATCGATTGATAGCGTGAAACTTATAAATTGTGAACCAATCGTGAGCTTCCATGCTTTTCTATCTCCGTCATTGTGATAATACTTTTATTGCCATTATTGCCATTTTTTGCCAGTTGTTTTAGGATATTTCTTATAAGAGCCTGTTGACCAAAGTTGTTTATTGTTGTTGTTTAGGGGTAGGGGTAGGGGTAGGGCCAAGGGGTGAATTGGGATTGGGCCTATATCATTCTTTCAGTATCCAGCTGATTTATGATCTAAAGCAACAGAATAACAAATCAATTTCAGGATAACTTGTAAACTCCTTTGTTCATGGTAGAGTTGGAGCAGTCATTTAACTACTGATGATGACTGCCTTGATCAGTAATATCAACGAAAACATAATTTCTTGTAATAGCCATACTATCATAATAATTCTAATTTAGATATAAATAACAATACTATGTGCTTGAAAGACCACTCAACATATATTATATTTGAGATTTGATTTGAAATCATGTTCACTGTGATCAGTGTTCACATTAGCATTAGCACTTATTTAGTTCTGCAGACTGCAGTTTGACAAATGAAATTAAACCATTTCCAAAAGCTTCATAATGTTAGCAAGACTCTGGTGTAAGCTGTTTTCGTGACAGACTAACATTTACATTACATGACATTAGTCATTTAGCAGATGCTTTTATCCAAAGTGACTTACAATAAGTGCATTCAATGTAGGTAGGCACAAGAACTACTAGTCACTAGAAGTGCTTTTCCTTCCTAAACAAGCATCTAAGAGCATAACCAGTGCTAAGGTAAAAGTGCAAAAGTTATCTACCTACTTATTGCACCAATTAGCTATTGGCTGGCTGTGGTAGTGTAACTTCATTACCAGAATCACGTGGGCTAATTCTGTGTTTTAGTGGTCCTACGAACTTCAGTGGAAAGGCATGAGTAGATAATGACTGAATTTTCATTTTGGGGTGAACTATTCATTTAAGCATTTATGTTATGTAAAAGTTTGAATTTTGTGCTAACAGTTTGGACTTGGCATATATCCTTAATGTCTGCCTCATATGTTTCCTCACTAATATCACGACTCCAAGCAAGTCTTCAGACAAGAGCCTACAGCACTACATAAGAGCTCCTGGTCGGCATTTCATGGCAGCCTAGCATTAGCATTTATGATATGATATATCAACGAAAACATAACAGTCAAAGCTAACTTGCTAGTATTACCTATCACCACAAAAGATTTGTATTTACACACCGACGACAACACAAAGTATGTTAAGATCACTAAACCCTCACCTTACGTTTGACGACCACATCAAACACCTGTGCAAAACGTCCTACGACCTCAAGAACATCTCCAAACTCCTCCCCACTCTTGACAGACTCAGAGAAACTAGTGCATGCTTTTATCTCCTCAAAGCTGGACTACTAACACACTCTTCATTGGGATCCTCGGCTGGAGGCTCCAGAAGCTCCAATATATCCAAAAGCGCGGCCAGGATCCTGATGAGAGTGCGGAAACACCAGCACATCACACCCATCCCTCACTCACTGCACTGGCTCCCTGTCTCATTCAGGATTGAATTCAAAACCCTTCTCCTGACCTATCAGTGCATCCATGGCAGTGCGCCCCCCTACGTCAAGGAACTGCTCACCCCCATAACTCCAGCCATAACAAACAAACAACGGCTTGCTCCTCCATGCCCAGGACCATGCTCCACACCCGGCCTGCCTGACCACCTGGGGGCACCACAGAACCTGGGTGCTTTTAAATCAGGCCTAAAAACCTACCTTTTTAACAAGGCCTTCTCTTAAGCTGTATTTTAACTGTGTTCGTTTTATGCATCTTATTACTTTTTGTTTCTTTTTTTTTGTTAGCAGTTTGAGATTTTCTTTTAATGAAAAGTGCGGTACAAATAAAATGTATTATTCGTGCATGAAGACCCTGCTTGCCATCCAAAGGTTTAATGCAGTGGCTGTGTCATCTTTAATTACCTTGACTGACAGCACTGTACAGTCTGGAAGAAGGACTAGTGTTCGTTTTGTTGATCATTGTAGTAGCTAGAGTACCAAGGTATTGATTCTGTGCATCTTATTCCCCAACTGACGTTTGTTTTGAGGTATGTCATTCAATACCATTTCTTCGTTCTCCATTGATGGCGCTAACTGGAGCTTTATTTCCTCAGAATTGCATAAGCGATCTGTGCTGCACACTTTTTCAGTCCCTCACATTTGATTTGATTCATTCTATCCCTGCAGAAATTTCATGGAAGAGGACCTCCAAGAGGACACATACTTCAGATCAATTGTGATGGAGTACATGGCTGGGGCAAATGAGAACAAGTAGTATTTGAGTTTGAGCAAAATTAGTGAACAGGGTATACTCTACTAAAATTGTAATTCCATTCTTGAAGCTCTATACCATAAGCATTGATTAATAACTCTAGCATTGATTAATAGGTACTCTATTCTGCCTCTGAATAATAAATAATAATAAGTGTAGTCAAAGCTGATTCCTGAAATGAAATACTGGAGAGGGAACCTAAAAATAAGATATTGCTATTGATGTGTCACTCTTTCCCTCCTACGAGTCATATTACTGCACAGAAATATGCGCAGACCATGTGCGGTCATTGAGTCATCAATGGACTATGAATACCTTATTGACGTGAATGAACTCTATTGTATTGGGAACAATGGAAGCTGATTAGAAATCCAGGCGGTTACTACTTTACAGAGGATTCCTGGTTCCATGTAGTGTCACCCCTACTACAGGGCCCCAGACCAGCCCTCACTCTAATGTCAAATTCAGACTAGGCGATCGTAGCCCCTGATTTTCAACTTGCAGACAGTTTATAGAGCTCACCAACAAAAAACCCACATCGCAGGCAAATTGGCGCTCACTCCCGTGATCGACGACCGCCCTGTGTGACGCGATCCGAGAGACTCACCAATGCATCACAGATGCCTGTGAGACATCTAGCAGGCTAAATATCTGGACCTGTTGGGGAGTCTAAATCTTGTAGTCTGAAAAGTGTTGTGACCGGCAATGAGAACAGCGACGAGATACAGCCAATGAGAACGCAAGACATGAGGTTAAACCAGGGGGAGTCTCCCAAAACATTCTCTCCTCAATATTATTTTTCCTTTTTCGTCCTTGTTTTTTCGCTGCAAATCAGCGCACAACTTTTACATTTTTTAAAGAAAAACATCCTGTCTTGCGCATGGTCTCGTGTCATTTCCCGTGTCACTTCTCGCATGTGTTTCCATGACAAAGCATAGTTTGGAGACCAGACAGACTCGTCGGGGATTCCTCCTGGTGAAAGATCTTGTAAAGTGTGACCCCCTGTCGCCGATCAGTCATGCAGTGCGCAAACCACGACTTCAAGATACCCGATTACAAGACTGAAATTTATGTTGTATGAACAGTACAGCGATCTGACAATTTTGAAAGTCGTGTAGTCTGTAGGCACCATATGGAGGTTGGTATCTGGACTGCCTGTAGTTAACAGAACAGGATTCTAAATTATAAGTGACAAGAGGTATTCGTCCAGCTACTGTCTACTATCCTGAAGCATTCCATACTGCCACCCTAAATGCACCCCCTACTGGCCTAGGTAAAAATACAATTTAGAGTCGCTTCAGTTGATGACAGCACCTCTCTTAATGCAACAACTGTTGGTGTGGTTGCTGTGATAGAATTTAAACAATAAGTAAGTATACTTTTACCGGTAAGGGGTTGTTTCCTTGAAAGTCTAGAGCAACCTGTTAGAACTATCTCATCTATGGACCTGACCTAGCAACACATGAAAATGTCTATGGTACGTTCCACTCAGATACAGACTGAAATAGTAGTTGAAAGTTAGTTTAGGTTGCAAATAGAGGACTGCATTTAAATTAGCTCAAGCAGTAAAGAAACAAATATAATAATCAAGAATGAAAAAGATCAAATTTAAAGAGCTTCTTTCTCTCTCTAAATTACCCACCTAATCTATCCCTCTATCAGGCCATAAAAGGGTCCTGGACGAATGAAGCTAAATCACTTCAAAGGCTTGGGCCTCTGAAGTCTTGGCGTCTTGAGCAAAAATCCTTTTCTTTTTAACAAAAAAGACAAACAAAAAAGAGATGCCTCTTTTTCTTGAGCGAGAATCCTCTTTAAGAAAGTCCCTGAAGCTCCTTGAAACTGAATCTTCTCTTCTCTATTCACGTCAGACCACACAAAACCAACCAATCGTTACAATGTGGGCAAAGTGCCATCCAATGAAATCAAAAGTACGTTTTGTTTGTTTTCCGACTACTCTCTTTATTCTCGGTGAGTCACACCTGGCAGCACCAGTTCACTTCCCCAAACTCTTGGTAGATGTCCCTTGGGTGACCTCTGACTAAGAGCGGACACTCAACAACTTATCCATAGCAATAATTCCTAGTGACAAGCTTCAGCACAACATGGTTATAATAACATGATTTTCTCATAACTTTCATGATTATACAATTTGAGTATGATTATAAGTGCTAGCATTCTCATGTCAAACTAGAACGTGTATATATGCCGAACCCATATGTCTCTAAGTGTGGCTCTTCATCTGAGGTTCTTGCTGGTTGTCCTCTACTTGCTTCACCTCTTGTTCAGTAGGTACAGTAACTGCTGGGGGCTGATAAGCAGCTGCTCCCATTTCTCCCTGCGCTGCTCTAAACAGCAGATTGAACATGGAAGATGCTCCCTGCATGAAGTTAGGGGTTACTTGCTCCATGCTTGGCTGGATTCACTGATCAGCAACAAGATACTTCTCTTCCTCTGCAACCTGGGGCAGTAGTCATAATTGAGGCTTGATTCATATCTATGGTCACGGTTGAGGCCTCTCTAGTAGTTAGGATTGGTTCAGGTGGGGTCACAACTTCATACACAGGTCGAGCTGAGGGCCGGTTTCCCTGAGTTGTAGTTACAGCCTCATAGTGTCGCTTACGAGCAGAGACGGCGACAGTCAAGATGTCTGTCCTTTTGGCGGTAGGGGGTCAAAATGTTCTGATCTGCGTCACAGCACAACACTTTTACTCAGCACCACTGCATTAATTAAATCAGTCCTTTGATATAGCAAATTCCTTCATCAAAACTCATGCATTATCAAGGCTGTGATGCAAGGTGCTAGAGGGATATAGACTTCATACACTTAAACCAATAGACTTTATAAAACTTAGAGCTGTCCAACACCATGTCTCAGAGAAAGGCTCTATTAACTTATTAGGTGTGCATGTGTTATATCTATTCACAGCATGCACACAAGTTAATACTTTGTTACCATGGAATGCAGTTTTCCTTACAAGAGGCCACTCTTGGGCTCTGTACTTCTGTGTTTTGGCAATGAAACTAATTATCTGCAAATATTTGAAATGCGTGCTAGGAAGAGTATTTTTTTTATTTTATTTTATTTTTTTACTATATTTACACTAATGTATTCTGGCAATGCCTGTGATTGTTTGTTGACCAAACGATTTCACCTTCCCTTTCAAAAGAGACAGTGAATTCAGTGTGATGTTAGATGACAAAAAGGCTGACAGTAATGAATCAGTTATTACTGTGAGGAGATATAAAAACCAGTGTCAGGTGAGACATGGACGCGCATAAACCACCACCAGCACACCAGCGTCAAAACAGCCAGAGCGTCCGGTCGCACTTTTCAAAGTAAAAGCAATGTTGACGCTCATACTTTTTTTTTTTTAGTATAAAATGAAAAGAAAGAATATATTCAGTAGGAACCTACTTTTTTTTTTCTAAATGTATTTTCACAACATATATTCATAACCATTTCTATGCTATTGCTGATGACACCCCTGATGAACCCTCAGACCCCTCAGGAGCGATCATGCAATTATCATTGTGTGTGCACAGAGCACACCATAGGGGTGCTGAAAGGCCCTTGGATGTCCTTGGACACTCCAGGTGAAGAGCTTGAATTAGATCAGTGTCCAACTCCGCTGATGACACCTGACAATCGCAGTCTGTCATATTATTCCCCTAATCCTTATGTCCAAATCAGGTAACTCAATGGTGCCCTGCCATCCACCGTTAATACACTGCACCTATTTCAAGTTAAATGCTTTTTAGGTTCTCACTTTAAGTCAAACCTTTTCTTTTTAATTTCATCCAAGGTGTATGCTGTTTACAGCATTAGTTAATTTTTGCCATGCTTCTTTTCTCTGTTGCTGTTACTCCACTGCTTACACTTTTAGAAACTGGAGCCTATACCCAGATAGCAATTTTTGGCCCACACTACCACTTTCATTCCGCCCACATACCGCCGTGGAATGATGACGATGAACTCATCCGATTCTGGCTGCCAGAACACAGCCACTACTCAACCTTGATGAGACCATGTCTCAGGCATGACTTGGCTCACCACATTTGGGCCAAAAATCAAAATGCCACAAAATGTTACATGTGTCTGGTTACAGTTGGGCCACTTTTGGCCCACAATACTTTTGCCATTGCCATAACTGAGCCTTATGTGCCTAAAGTCGGAGTTGTCTGCTATCAGGGGACACCTATCAAGGGAAACACCTTGGACTGTGGGAGTAAACCCAGGAGAACACAGGGAGAACATGCAAACTCCACACAGACAGGACAAGGGATGGAAATCAAGCCACTGTGCCGCCCAGATATTGTGTGACATATGATTAATTTTCATAATGCACAAATCTCACATTGTTTTGGTAAGTTCTGCTGCTACTGATACTACTGCTACCATTTTACAGATCCTGTTCATGCTGGAATCCATACATCCATACATCCATACATCCATACATTTCTGCTTAATATATCTGAGTGTTGAAGTGTTGGTTATTATTTGCGAATGCAATGAGCCAATTTCCCCCACTTTTTCCAGCATCAACAGGAGGTTTGGAATAGATACATAGATAGATAGATAGATAGATACTTTATTGATCCCTGGGGGGAAATTATGGATAGAATGAATAGAAGAACTGGGTAGTCATGAGCAGTGATAGCCACCATGGCTAAGCAGACAAAGAAAAGAGCATCACGTAGCCTAGAGAAATTTACAATTCAATAGAAAATCCAAGGAAAAAGACCCCACAGTAGCAGACACACTGCTTGACTGACAAGTGACCTCTGGGAAAAAAATGCAACTATGACTGCTTAGCATCAACAATGGAGACAAAATAATGCAAAACAGACACACAACAATGACTGCTTATTCAATGGAACCCCCCCAAGATTACCACTTTAAAATCTAATCTGCGCAGCCTTCTAAATGCATGTTTTATTTTGAAGGCGACATCGCCTAGCTTCCGGTCTTGCTGGCTAAGTGTGGCGGACTTGTCGCAGCTGATGCTGAAAGCAGGAGAGCGAGCGCGAGAGAGCGCGCGCGAGAGAGAGGTAGAGTAGCTGTCAGTGTCTCTTCACCGCTGAGCGTCCAGCCGACAGCCAGGTGAGTGAAGCGTGTTGTGTTGTGATGGTGAAGTCTGTCTCCTCTGCTGCCTTCTCACGTTCATGAACGTCTTTTGCGTTTGCCTGCACCCTCAGCGGACACGAGGTAGAAAGGTGAGGAGGGGTCCACGCGGATAGGTGCAGAGTGCTTTTGCATCTCTCACAGCCTGCTCTCTGAGCTTGAGAGAAACGTGGTTTGTGTTGTAAGCCGCTGCTCGTGCCGATTCCTCTCTGTTTGGCTGCTGATGAGATTGACCTTAACCGTGATGAATTGTGTTTTTACAGGAAGGGTTGCTGGGATGATGATGATGATGATGATGATGATGGTGATGATGGTGATGATGATGGGGGTGGGGGGGTCTTGTGGCAAACTTGTTTCCAATAGCCTTTTATTCCATCTTGTTGCTCATGTTCTTGGTGTGGCCACAGTGTTTTCCCACTAATACCTAGATGATTATGGCTGGACAAATCGTGACACCTACATTACTCCAGTCCTGCCATCACATCTCCCTCCGGCACTTGAGATAAATTGCCTCCTTTGGTAGAAGAGAGGCCACGGTGTCAGAAGATGTGACTCGGAGGTTCTTGTACACGCTGACTTTCTTGTGCGTTGCGGTAGATTTACCGCGGGCTCCTTCTTTCACTGTAAATCTAGATCAGTGGTGGGCAACTGGTGGCCCCTAGTTAAACCCAATCGCCTACATTTCTTCATTGCCCGTATTCTGCATTAATAGGAGTCAGCCGGTGCCCAACTGATTAATAGCTGTGAATTTGTGGCTTATGGACCTCCAAGGTGCATTACATAACAAGCTCGGGAGTCTGTCAGATGAATACAGTTGTCACTCAAGCTCATGGAAGTGACCTCAACCCTGTTTTTTTCCCACCTAAACAAATCAAGAACATAAAGAATGACTTGCCGTGTATTATCAAGCAGCTGAAAGGTCTCAAGAATACATTTTTGGCCAGTTATGCCTACCTTATTATGTATAAATTAGTGCAGAACTACAATGTGTGCAAATAAATGAACTCTAAATGTGCTTTCGTCAGTCCATAATGAAGCATTCACTGTGACCGGTGCACAATGACACTGAATTGAGTTCCCTAAAAGCATTTTATTTATCTTAAAATGCCATTCAGGCAAGTGGTGTGTGGTGTATATATGCCGTATAGGCTAGTGGAACCTATAGTATCTTCAATGTCTGGAATGTATTTGACACGCATTGTAACACAGGAAATGCTACGATGCTCTTAGATTAGATTCATATTGTCCCTGCTGCGCTGTTTGCCTGTAAGATGAGTTTGCATGTGACGACACACACATACACACTCCAGCCCCTATGTAGTGACTAGGTTTTTGTAGACCCCTCATCCCAGTTGCCCATCCCCATTTATAGTAGTAGTAGTAGGAATAGCAATAATAGCAATAGTAGTTCTAGAAGTAAGTGTTGTAGTAGTAGTAGTAGTAGTAGTAGTAGTAGTGGTAGTGCAAGTAGTAGTAGTGGTAGTAGTGGTACTAGTACTAGTTCTTTTTTCCCTCTACACAACATCTCTTGGTTCTGTTATCCACTCCCATGACTTTTCCTACCACTGCTATGCAGATGACACCCAGCTGATCCTGTCATTTCCCCCCTCTGACACACAAGTGGAGGCACGCATTGCTGTGTGCCTGGCAGACATCTCGGAGTGGATGTCGATGCACCACCTGAAGCTCAACCTGGACAAGACTGAGCTGCTGTTCCTCCTGGGGAAGTGTTGTCCACATCGAGACCTGGCCATCACCATTGCTAATGCTGTGGTGACGTCAACTCGGACTGCGAGGAATCTGGGTGTGACCCTGGATGACCAACTGTCATTCTCGGCAAACATCGCATCAGTGACACGCTCCTGCAGATTCCTCCTCTACAACATCAGGAGGATTCGCCCCTTCCTCACTGACAAGGCAGCGCAGGTGCTCATCCAGGCTCTTGTCATCTCCCGCCTGGACTACTACAATTCCCTCCTTGCTGGTGCTCCGGCATCGGCCATCAGACCTCTGGAGCTCGTTCAGAAAGCTGCAGCTCGTCTGGTGTTCAATCGCCCCAAGTTCTCCCACACAACTACCCTTCTCCATTCTCTACACTGGCTCCCTGTAGCAGCTCGCATCCAGTTCAAGACCCTGGTGCTAGCCTATAGGGCAGTGAAAGGAACAGCTCCTTCTTACCTCCAGGCTATGGTCAAGCCTTACACCCCCGCCCGACCACTTCGCTCTGCTGCCTCGAGGCGACTGGTTGCCCCGTCGCTCAGAGGCCCCTGCGGTCGATCTACGCGGTCACGGCTCTTCT
>CABFOQ010049828.1:0-13485 GCA_900660455.1 Gephyroberyx darwinii | reverse complement strand
AAAACAAGCCGGAAGCGGGACGATAGGGGGTGCATTCATTCATGCTCTGCCCGTGAACTTTGACACCTTTGACAGAGGTACTCTCTGTTTTCAAACCCTACTTTGACGGCACCAGCTCATTCCCCCCCTCGCTCAGCCGCCATTGGAAATTGTACTTTCGCTGTCACGTAATGAGGCGCTGCCCTGTCTGGTTGGGGGAGGACAGAGGTGCCATGATTTCATGTCTTGGGTTTGCTTCGCTCACATCATTAAGGTTGACAGACAGCGTACCACCCGAGAAATGATGGAGGCCAACTTTGACCGTCTGCTATTTCCAAGGCAAAATACCCGATAATAACTGGATATTTTATGGCATGGATAGGTACAGTCATCCAACTATAATGTGTATTAAATAAACATTTTGACACAAAACTCTTACCTCTCAAATGATTGGCTGTTCAGATTATTCCTTGTGGGCGCTAGCTGGTGAAAAATGAGCAGAATTATGATTTTTCTTCAATAAAAGGTGCATAGTGCATTGAGCTGAATGCAATAGTTTGCTTTAAAGGAGTCTTTTACAACAACTGAGTTTATATAGATGCAATTTTAACTTTTATCCTGGGGGCCGCCAAGGCCAACTGTGGCCCTTAAGATATCACATTTATCACTTATAGATGAGCACTTCCTGCTCAAAAAGAAGACAGATGCTCTTGGATATCCAGGAAATCTAATCTGATCTGATGAAGCACTCACTGTAAGATGGAGCACCTCATGGAAATATCTTGTTACACTTTTTGCTCTGTCAAGGCCATTATGTAATTCAGTCAGTGTGATTATGATAGGCCAAATCTGGTTATTTGGATTCCAGTCAATCTGTACACTTCCCTTCTTTGTGGAGCAGATGAGTCCTCCAAGCAGCTTTGGTACCAGTTGGATGAAGGGAATCCACCCTGGACAAGCCAGGGATTGTTTGGGCTTAAAACAGGACTCTGTTTAGGGCTACTCTGTTACATTCACCCCCCTTTGAACCCCCCCTCCCTGCTAGAGAGGCCTGTACTGTGACCAACCAGATTCAAATGTATCAGTATCGGTAGTCAGCCCATGGGGAATTCCTCTTGGTTTCAGCAAATATTTGCCATGGTCAATGCTTCCACCAGGGCCTAGCATCCCCTCACTGGGGGGAAAAATGGTTGGACAGGTTTCAGATGTTTTTTTGATGCTGCAACTCATCACACAAGTGACAGGCGCCTCCTGAAATTTGCACGCAGTTAGAGATAGAAATGGTGGGGAAGGACGTGGCCGGAAAGCAGGGGAACGCAGTACAGGTTTTCTCCCTTTAACTACTGAAGTTGTCGTAACATTTCCAGTATTCGGACAATAAATCTTCTGTCTTGTCTTTTACTGTGTCACATATTTTGTTATTTTGAGAATCAAATGCAAGCAACTAGTCTTAAACTACTAAAACGCTAACTGCTAAACAAACAGTTGCATATTATGAATTAAACATATATTTTCCTGACAATGTTTTGGTGTGTCATGCATTTTTAGTGCAGAAAGGTCACAAAACTCATGGCACAAGACTGTGAATCAAGTGACTTCTTTATGCTGGTGCAGTTGCCTGACAGGAAAGATAGATCAATGGCCACACTTGTATTGAGTTACATATTTCACTGAAATTCAAAATAAGTGATGACAGACTGAGTCATCGGTGATAGAGTGGCCTTTTTACTGGCAGCGGTGAGACACCACTCCACTGCATTTCTATCTATGGGTTTGAGGTTAGAAACTAATTTGATTTCTTGCTGACCTTCACTGCCCAGCCCGCTGACGCTTACAGTCCCTAATGAACCTGCTGCTGTCAGAGGTGCTGAAAATCACAAATCCCTATAGGGACTACTAGTCTACATTACATGGGCTGACACTACGATCAAAGGAGTGAACACTGTTGATTTAGTTATGTGGTTTTGTCTGAGGTGTGGATTTTTATGTTCTAGTTTGTGCTCAGTACGTATGCTGACAAAAAAAAAACTGCTGCAGTAGCTAAGAGGTTAGAGAAGCTTGGTGACTGGCTGGGAAAAAAATGGGTGGGGGGAAATAATAAGAAATGCTCTCACCTCCCTCAGTATTGCACCTACCACCTTGCTCTACGGGTGCAGCCCAGGCTGTAGTTGTACTGGGCAGTGTTAACTTTGTTTGTAGAGCGCTTTCAGCACAAAACAAGTTTATTCCAAAGTGCTTTATGAAAAAAATAAAATAAATAAATAAAACAGAGGATAAAAACAAAACATTTAATACAAATACACTAAATAGAAATGTCATTTTCTCTCATCCACTCCCCATCCTTATTCCAACAGCATCCTTACTGCCCCTGTAAAAACCTGCCCACCCTGTGCTCGGGTCTCATGTCAGTGATGGGGGTGCTTTAACCCGGTCACCACGTTGCGAAGTTGTGCACGGGCTTTCTTCGTTGCCATGGTTATTTTCCCCTTCTTTTTTTCTAAAACCTATTGACTGCGATAGGGTCCCTTTTCTGTGAGTCTGTCTTTGTCAAAAGTAACTGGGGTTTTCGTCATCCTCCTCCTCCACAGACGAGGAGGAGGGAGAGGAGTGGAGGGGGGGAGATAGTAGCATCCAAGGGAGGAGGGGAGGTACTCCAGCTCAGACCAACTGCATAGCAGAGCGGCGTAAACGCGGTAGCCTCTCCTCGTCTCTCCTCCAGCGGTGGAGAAAAAAACCCAACAACTTTTGTTTCTGAACGGTTGGCACGACATGAGTCGCAGCTGAAGGTGAGTCCTCACTTATTTCCGTGTGTTTTTATAACGCCAGAGCACAATGTTGAGATTTTATTCCCCCCGCCCCCCTCGTGTTGAATTCAGTTGGTGCACTTGTTTCAAGTTGGCGGAGCTTACAGTTGGTTACGTGATGTGAGCTGGTTACCTGTTTGGAGGTGATGCTGGTAGAGAAAATTATTTACAGTTGGAAAACAAATAAAAAAGCAGGAAAGATAGAGGGAAATGTAGACACGACTGCTGTTTTCGTGTCGTCGTCAATGTTTCATTAACTAAACCTTACACGTTTACTCATAACCAGAGATGTAGTGAAGGGTAAGCCCACCTACACCTAGTTAACCCCCTTTTTCATTTGAGGGAATAGAGTTTACCCACAATTTTAAAATAACTCAAAACAGGTTATTTTAAGGGGAAAAAACATTAATTAACAATTAATGCCCTTCTGGAAAGATAATTGATTTTTTTTAAAATTTATATTGGTTGTGATCATCAACTGGAGGTCATAGTTTACACACATTTTTTATTTAGCACTACGTCACTGCCCATAACACAGTAATCATTGATCACATAGCCTGCATATTAGTGTCTCTCATGCTTAATACTGGAAAACTGATTCTTACCTTGTCCGGGGGACTAGCATCACCTCTTACTTGAAATTATTGGCAAGAAATACTGTAATTTCATTTCACATGTGACAGGCAGAGGGGTGGTCACATATAAGGGCGAGAACAGGCTCATTTCTGCAGAAACCCGCTGATGCTTGAAACCTGAGTGAAATAATATTTTGTTCAGATTTTATTGTGAGGGAAATTTTTAGTTAAACAATCAAAGTAAGTGCTTTAATTTGAGTTGCTTGGGCATGTCTGGCACTAGGAACAGCCTAGAAAAAGACATTGGTTTCAGGGCCTCAATGGCCATTTCCTCCAGAGGAATAAAAAAAAAAAAAAAATGAATTTTTCATTCCATTTTCAAGGCCTCTGAAAATGAAAATCTGTTCAAGTTGTCCATCTTTGCTGATGCTGCTGATGAAGCACCGACATTGCATTTCAGAAAATGATCTGTTTTCATAGTGAAGACACTTGAAGATTCTTCAGTCCTCCTCCACATGTAAGGGGATTGCTCTCTATAATATGCATTGCTGTTGATCACCACCAAACGCTCGACACACGGATGGACTGACTGATGAGACTATAATGAATGTGGTTGAAATCACGTTAAAGTCACATTTAAACGAGAAGATTGCCGCAGCTGTTATTGATAGCTTTGGTAACTGATGAGGTGGCTAGACCAGTTGTGCATTGATTTTGTGTGCTTTACGTTTTTTTTGCATTGACATACATGAAGGGAGAATCTCAGATATTAATCTCACGTGTTTAACAGCGATTCACTCCGTGTGAATATTTACAGTATGCAAATTCTTCACACACATTGTCTGAAAATGCTGCAAATTATTCAAAGGTTTTTTCCCTCGTTGTTGTGCAGTGTCTCATGATGGACGATGCCTTTGACAAACATGAAAATGTTTCAGTTTTCCCCCAGTCTGATAATTTTGTTCCTTTTCATACTTTTTATCTTTATGGTTCAGTTGTCTGTAAATCACTTTGTAGCACATCTTCAAAAAAAATGCTAAACAAATAAAGTTCTATTACAACTAGAAGCCAAACCTCCACTGAACAATTCTCCAATTTGCTGTTACACCCAAAGACATCGTTTCTGTTCCTGAAACTTTAAGTTAAATTGATTTCTTGACCTTGAAAACATTCCCAGAGGATTTGGAATGATATCTGTGTTTCACAGCTATGGATAAAACAGATGATAACCGTCTAATGGTTGAAAGCAGAGATCCATATCACCACCAAAATCTAATCAATTGTTCTTCGGCCCAAGGCTTAACAGGGGTGAAAACATGCCGTCCTCTTTGGAGGTAACAATCATACCACCACTACTACTGCTGCTACTGCTACTACTTACTAGCCTACTACTCCTAATATTAAATACCTGGACCTCATGAATGTCACACTATGATTACTGGATATAATTATGCCAAGCCTCTCTTGAAGAAGGGCAAACCACTTTATTCTTTACCCCTGTTGATCCCAGCATGGCTTTGCTACAACCACCAGGTACTACAGTATTCACAAAATATGCCTTTAGACAGAATTATCACACGTCAGGTAAGTTACTTAATATAATTTCTAGGCCAAAGACAACAGTCTCTAATGGCACTTGTCATCACACGTGGTCCCAAGCTTCTCTGTATTCAGGGCAGTGGTGCTTTGTGTCCAGAAGTAGGTCGAATGCTTCTCACCAAACAATTTGAACTAGAGCCAGTAATTGGACAAGCAAAGTGTCCACCATCTCCCAGCAGGTCCGTGTCAGCCAGCCTCTCACCACTTAATATGCAGCTCCAACCTGACACATTTCATGGGTCTTTTCCATCCTTTTAATGATTTAGATTACAAAACGCAGGAAACAGAACACCCTTTGTAACTGCAGAGTGCAGATGGGCCCATTTGTCGTTAGTTAGCGGCTGCCATCGCGGCGTGAATTTACAACAGAAGTGCACGGTCCGCTCATAAGACAAGAATCACGCAGCTCTGACAGCTTCCGTTCAGATCAAACTAACACTTGCGCATCAGTGAGACAGTCTTCTTCCAACACACATACACACACACACACACACACACACACACACACACACACAGAAACTCAGTCAGTCACACAGACTAGCATTTAAAACACCTGAGCCCAGACCTTGCAGAGCCTATTCTTCAAGCTTGCAATACCTTTAGAGGCAGGATGGCTTCTGAAGATGTGATAGACAGAGGCAGGCTATGATTTTGTCATTATCTGTTCATACAGGTGTGTGTTTGTGTTGTGACAGATGTGTGTTTGTGTATGTATGTGTGTGTGCACTGCATTGTACCGTGTACACTGTGAGAGAAAGAGAGAAGGGGGGAGACTTACAGAGACTCCATTCTTTGTGGCTCTTTTTACACCTGGCCTTTGAATTTCAATGCACATTGAAGATGGATCAAGATTCAGTCTGGATGGGGCTCCCTACCACAGTATTAGCTACATAGCTGAAAATCTAACCAAGGAGGATTGCAGCCTGATTTTTGCACACATACATACACCTTGGCTGCAGTTATACTTCTCCATTTATACTTTGTGAAATCATTTATACTACCACTGTTTAAGTGTGGCTTGGTGTCCTATCCATGTACAATCTATAGTAGATGCATCTTTCATCTCCATAGGGATTGTAGTCCTAGGCAACAATGAGGTATGTCCGATGGAGTCTGGACTGTCAGATGGCTATTGAAGATTAGAGAAAACAGCTTAACAGTGAGCGGTAGTGAATTGTTGTATCGGGCTAATTGCCCATTCCTAAGGCCCGTTATCGCCCTATCTAGAATGTGTTGCAGGTCATGATGCGTAACGGAGACCCTCTCTAGGTCTGGGCTACAACTGAGTGAACAATTAACACTGATACACAGACAAAGTGTAACCATAAACCCTGATTATTTCAAACAGTGTACGGCTACCTTAGTGTTGAGACAGTACACTGTGTTTCACAGAGTGGTTGGCAGACAGTGCGACGGTGTGGAGCCTAGCAAGTACCTCGGCCTAATTGAGGTTCAGCTCAGGCTTCAGCGGTACAAGCAATTACAGTGACAACTCCTGATCCCTGTGCTGCAGGCAGAGTTGAGAGTGCTGCAGCACCATACCTGAGCCCTCCTCTTTCATGTTTGCTGCCGATGACAGGCGGAAAGGCACAGCCTTGCCTGTATGTTCTGGAAATGTGTTTGGTTACATGAAATATTCATTTATCTCCACCATCCTTGCCTGCTCCCTGGCAATGTGCATATTTATCTGCTTTTTTTAAGATACCTGTGATTGGCTCAGGGGAGAGATAGAGGAATGTCAGGAATTATTCCCTCCATACAGCCATGGATGGGAAATGGAAGAGGAGGAGGATTGAGATGTAGAGATCATCAGGAATCAACGTTCATTTCTTATTTAACAGGCCACTGCATCGTTGGGGCCACTGGGTGAACATGATCAATGGCTGCTTGCGCTGCACGGATAATTAACCAGCAAAGTTAATACTGAAGGACAAACCTGCAACGAGGTCAATGTTATCTCACATGTTCAGGAGTTCCTTTCTCAGTAGAAGGGGATAGGTCAGTCACCGACACTGGCGAGGTGCCTTGCTCTCTTCGCTGCCTATCCACACCACATGACCGCAAGTGTTTTATTGAAGAGACTGAGGCTGTTTTCTCAGAGCTTTCACAATTTACCAGACACATTGTTAGTTGCTGCCAGCAGCGGGGCGTACACGCTTGTCATGTCTTTAGTACTGTTGTGTGTTTACATCTCATCATTCAGAGAAAAAGGGATTTCTGGTTATTGTTATGTCCAAGCAACAACATTTACACTCAGCTATTACACACATCTGTTACTTTTCGTGTTTTTTTCCTCTGCCGCAGGCTATTTGTGAATGTGTTTTTCATTGCCTCACTAGATTCAGTGAAACAGACAGGGATGTACACAGGGATGTTATTCTGCCTCATATGGCTTTAGAAAATTGAAATATTTGTTTAATTAATCATTTTGGATTACGGTCACATGGAAACAACCAATAAAAAAACCAATAAGAGGATGTTTTATGGGATAAATTGTAATCCCACTGTGCATTGCTGTCAGCTTCAAACTCATTCTCCAATCTTATTGTTCTAACCCTTGAATGCCTGCGCTGATTTATAGTGTCTTTGTTGTATGATAGAGGGAATATCCACTAGTGAATCTGATGTATATATTACAAATCCTTGGTGAAAAGGGCAGAATAACCATAAGGTTCTCTAAGGAGGAGCAAACACGACGGCTCTGCCTCAAAGAGTAACAAGTTATTGCCCTAAATTAAAGTCACTGCGATATCGGGATGATTTCCATTTCAATTGTGGGCTCAATTTGAGATAAGTCATGCATACAGAGGTAAAGCGAACAAAAAGCATAGAAATAAAAGTGACAAATGTAAAGAATGGAGAGGGGGACCACAATATTATTGCCTTTGTGTCCCCATGAAGGGTATTGTGTGTGGTTGCATGGGTTAAGGTTACAAGGGGACCCTAGGGACAGGGAGGCGAAGGGTACCGAGGATGAGGGAGGACACGCGTGACAGGCAAGGGGACACATAGGACATACGGGAAAGAGCTTAAACAAGCTATCTCGATACACTGTGTTGCCAGGTGACTTGATAATGTGATATATTTACTGTTCTCTATTTAGTGGACTTACATAGAAATAATACTCACTCTTGAAATCAAGAGCTATAATGTGGAGCTGAACATCAGTGGCATTTTGTATAGTGGTTGCTAAGCTGTTCAGAGCTCAAGTCAAGTCTTTTTTATTGTCATATGTACAGTATCACTTTTGGGACGAGGCACGTTTCAACTGGGTAGGTATACATTAAATCACACATCTGTATAAAACACAAACAAAAAAACAATAAGACAAATAGGGGTGGATAAACTAAAATAGGAATAAAAAAATGTATGAATATTAAAAGCAGCAGGATTGACAACAGTAGTGAATAATCTTAGAGATGCATATATACAGATGTACAGTTCTAAAGTGCATGTGCATTGGACGTAAAGTGACATGGGTATGAGGTTGTGGGTCAACAGTTAAATAGCCTGATGACCTAGGGCCTTGCGGCCCTGGGCGGAGCAGCTGCCGTACCATGATGTGATGCAGCCAGACAGAATGCTCTCAATGCTGCATCTGTAGAAGTTTGTAAGGATGTTAGGTGACACGCCAACCTTTTTAAGTCTCCTCAGGAAGAAGAGGCGTTGGCGGGCCATCCTAGCTGTTGTGTCTGTGTGGTGAGTCCAGGTAAGGTCGTCAGATATGTGGACACCAAGGAATTTAAAGTGGCGGACTCTCTCCACTTCAGCTCCATTGATGTGTATGGGGGTGTGTCTGTGTGACTACAGCTTCCTGTAGTCCACTATCAGCTCCTTAGTTTTGCTGACGTTAAGAGAGAGGTTGTTGTCTCTGACTTTTGCTATGTAGGCTGTCTCATCGCTATCTGTGATGAGGCCCAGGATGGTGGTGTCGTCGGCAAACATTATGATGGCGTTGGAGCTGAATGTGGCAACGCAGTCATGCGTGAACAGGGAATACAGGAGGGGGCTGAGGACGCAGCCCTGGACAGCCCTGGATAATGGAGATGGCATTGTCAGTGGAGCGGTTTGGGCAGTATGCGAATTGAAGAGGGTCCATGGTGATAGGAAGGGTGGAGCAGATGTGGGTTTTGTCTAGCCGCTTGAAGCACTTCATGATTGTGGAGGTCAGAGCAATGGGGCAGTAGTCATTCAGGCTGGTGACCTTGGGTTTCTTAGGTACAGGTATGATGGTGGATGACTTAAAGCAGATGGGGATCTCAGACAGGTTAAGGGAGAGGCTGAAGATGTCAGCGAGCTGGTCGGCACATGCTCGGAGGATGCGGCCTGGGATGCCAGCTAGTCCTGGAGCCTTGTGGGGGTTGACCTTAAAGGATCTGCTCACGTCTGCTACGGATAGCATTAGTGAGCAGCCGTCCTTGTTTTTAGGTGACCTCACAGCAGGGAAGGTGTTGCTTTCCTTAAAACGAGCATAGAAGATGTTGAGCTCGTCTGGTGGTGAGGCAAAGGGATGAACCATTACCTCTCCCTTTGTAGTCTGTTAAAGACTATCTGGGGTCAGAGCCTTTGTAGTAGGACTCTAGTTTGTCCTTGTAGTTCCGCTTGGCTTCTCTGAAGGCCTTGCGGAGGTCATACCTGGACTTCCTGTATGTATCCAGGTCCCCGGAGGAGTAGGCGACAGATCGAGCTCCAAGTTTGGCCCTGACGTCGCCATTGAACCAGGGCTTCTGGTTAGGAAATGCACGGTAGCTTTTAATGGGGACTACCTTATCAGTACAATGTCTAATGTAGCCAGAGACAGAGTCTGTGTATTCGTTGATGACACCATCAGCTGCAACACGAAACATCTGCCAGTCTGTCTGCTATCATAAAAAAGCCATGAGACAGCATTGCAGGAGATTAGGGTTGGGCAGGAATGCTGGGATGCCAGCACCCCACCATGGGGTTGTTTGTTGAGATGTTAGAATCGTATAGTTTAAATGTTTAGTTTTCCGTTACCTTAAATGTTTATGTAGATGATAAGTTGGTCATTTTATGTCTGTGTGGCTCAGCAGGTGAGTTTGGTGGCGTCCCGGAGCTGGTTTTATTGTTTTGACTGTGTCCTTATTGATCTGTGTTCTTAGACTAGGGCTGGTTTTAGGTGTTCTTATTGTGTGACTTTTATTGGATAGTAGTTTTAAGCAAGCTTGTACATTCAGTTTCCATGATTTGTGCTGTGTTGGTTTTAGTGTGTCTTTTCAGACTCTTTTGGTTGCGGTGGGTTTTAGACACGTGTTGTGTCCTTTTTAAACTGAAATGTATTTGTTTACTACCCCATCTTTGTCCCCTTTGGAACCAGTGCCAGACCTAATATGTGTGTATTGTCTACGTATTTTAATAAATCAATTACATGTTACTTGTTTGGCTTCCTTGCTTTTATCCAGTTGCTCCATCAAAGAACCTGTGCTTTTAGTATCTGTGGTTTGTATGCCAGAGGACCATACCTCTGTTAAAAAGGTGGCGTAGTGGGTTTGAATACACTTGAGTCCCTCGTGTTACATTTGGAAACAAAGAAGTCTCTCATGATTGGTTCTCTTATGCTTAGATAACATGTTTAACATGGTTCATCCTATAGGCACTCTTCACATAGTAGTGGTCTGGTCAAGGTCAGATTTATGACTTCCTTGAAGGGCCTCACTGGCTTGTTCTGCAATACTCAGGCACATGTTCATGACAACACTATCAGTACAACCAAACACAAAATGATAAATACTAGCATTCTATGCTAATTTACTTTCATACTATCACATTCCTTTCCAGGGCGTTTATGTTATGACAAGACCCCAGCTGGGTCCCCCAGGAACCTAAGACCTCCTCCCTCTAGCAAAGAGGGATTTTCCCCCATAAAACTGTCAAAAGTAACACTTTACAGGGTCAACCAGCCCGCTTCGGTGGCATTAGGAGATGGGCCCCATGACAAGGGCCAGGGAAATTTACAGACCCTTTGCATTCCAAGAGCAACAGAAAGCAAGGGAACAAAGAAACTCTGGAATTTAATATAAAAATGTACTTTCTGTACATATAACATTACGGTCATTTTGCAGACGCTTTTATGCAAAGCAACTTACAAAGGTGATAGTTGTGACACTGTGGGGATTGAACCCACAACCCTGAGACTTAGAGTCTCATGCTCAACTGACTGAGCTGAAACAGTTTGTAACGGATGTATGTTCTAATGTTTAGACTTCACATCCTGTGACAGACGATGTACTTCATAATCTCCTGTACTCTCTCCGTTATTCAATGCACACAGAGTGTTTTATTAAGACGTTTAATTTACTGGCCAGCAGTAAACTGTAAAGTAGTAGTGTTTGATGTCATATGAATACATTTGTTGTGAGGTGATCAAAGATGTTACTTTCAATCACTTTCAAACTTTCAACCAAAGCCATTACACTAATGCACAGTGGAAAGTCTTCAGGGCCTGATGGCTTCTCTGTAGAATTTTTCAAAAAGTTTTCCATACAACTTGCCCCTCTATTGTTAGAGATGTTTAATGAATCTCTGCAGCAAGGCACACTACCGCCCACTCTCAAAAAAGCTGCCATATCTCTAATACCTAAAAAAGGAAAACCCAGATAAATATTAATCATACCGCCCTATCTCACTCCTCAAAGTGGATGTCAAAATACTTGCCAAAGTTTTAGCATGCAGACTTGAAACTGTTCTACCCACTGTCATATCAGAAGACCAAACAGGGTTTATCAAAAACCGTCACTCATTCACAAAAGTGCGACAGCTTCTTCATATAATCTTCTCTCCAACCTCAACAACTGTTCCAAAAGGTGTCATTTCTTTAGATGCCGAAAAGGCCTTCGACCAGGTGGAAGGGAAATATTTATTCTTTTCCTTCAAAAAATTCAGAGAGCGCTTTATTTCTTGGGTGCGTTTACTATACATATCTCCACAAGTATGCATATGTACTAATATTATTAGGTCCAAATTCTTCCCTTTAATGTGGGGCATACCCCAAGGTTGTCCGCTGTCCCCCCTCCTCTTCACCATAGCTATCGAACCTTCCTCTATAGCACTAAAGGCCAACAGACTCATCCCAGGTGTCATGAGGGGGGAGTTGAGCATAAAGTGTCCCTGTATGCAGATGACCTGTTACTTTATGTATCAGACCCAAAAAGAGCCATCCCTCATATCTTAGACACTCTCAAAACCTTTGGTACGTTCTCTGGGTATAAGCTCAACATAGGAAAAAGTGATTTTTTTCGCATCAATCAGCTGGCAGGGGATATTATACAGTCTGATTTGCCATTCACTCTTTCCCCAGCAACATTTAAATATTTAGGAATCAACATTTCCAGCTCAAGGTGCCAGTCCAGCTCAAGGTGCTCTACAAAAAAGCCTCAAGAACCACTAAAGTCTGCCTGACTAGATTTTCCACCATTTTTAATTTTTTGAAAAAGACATTTTTGACATCTCCTCCTAAACCGTAAGTCCGAATGCAACCACATTTTCTGTGGGTCATTATTGGACCAAGCTTATCAAAAGTTACATAAAGCTGTTGATATCTTATTTAGTTTTCAAGATATTGCCCAATGAACTTCAAAAGGGCGTGGCTCAGCACATAAATAGACCAAAGTCAACAACCGTTGGGCCAATCATCACAAAACTTGCAGGATGTGTCCACATAAGAAAAAATGTGCCTTGCACATATCAGACTATAAATCAGAAATTGTATGGCCAATCATTACAAAACTTGTAGGATATGTTTCATAACAGTGTTGAACCATGTGTGTAAAATTATTTTGAAATCGCTCAATATGGGGTGCCACCAGTTCCAAACGTGCATGGGCCTGCCGCAAATTTGGCCTTAAATCACTGGCACTTTGTCCAGACATCACCAAACTTGGTGGACATTTTTAATTAAGCTGTTGAAATATGTCCACAAAATGTTTTTGAAGTTGATCAATAAGGGTTGACGGTATTGTCGATCAAGGGCGTGGGCCTGGCGCAAATATTTATGTTGAACTAAGTTTGTAAAATGATCTTAAAATTGCCCAATTGGGGGCGCCGCAAATCTTTTCCATATGGGCTTACAGTATAGTGTTTTTCTGAGGCTAACCCTAACCCTAACACCTAACTGCAAAAGGGTATGAACCCGCAAATTGCCGCTTGCGGCTATATTTGAATATAATATTTTCTATAGTATCTTAAGATAAGTGAATATTAACATTAACACAAATAAGAAATTATAGAAAATATAAAATGTATAAAATAATCAAATATAACACTGAGCTTTGGCTCTGCTGCCTGGTAATTGGTCCAGTCCTCACAATTTTATACAATAAGCTTTGGCTATACATTGTAAACATAAGTCTATAGGCTGTGGCTGCAGCTATATTTCAATGATGAGAGGCTAGGTTTACAATTATGAACATTTATTGACAAGCAAGAGAAATGTGCATGAGCAGAAGTTTGGCTTAGACTCCAGGTGGTATCCAGCAATAGGGTGAAGCTCCCGGGGACAGGAAGGAGAC
>CABFOQ010049819.1:0-26536 GCA_900660455.1 Gephyroberyx darwinii | reverse complement strand
GCATCTCTGGACCAGACTCCCTGTTGATCTTAAAAGTAGCCTAACCCTCGAAACTTTTGAATTAGGACTCAAAACCACACTGTTCATGGATGCTTTTAGTTAAGTTATTTGAGTTCTTTAAAAAATGTTAAACGTATATTTAATTTAGTTTTTATCTAGGCCCTACACCACTATTTATTTATTCATTGTTCTTATAAATCAATTGTCTTTTTTTATAAATTGTCTATTTATGTATCAATTGCCTCTCTTTCATAAACTGTCTTTTAATCTTTGTAAAGCACCTTGAATGAAAGATGTGCTAAATAAATAAATAAATAAAGTTACTGAACTGAATAAATTGTAGTGTCTATCACTGGCCACTAGTTGAAAGGCAACATGTTGAAAGGTAGGCTATGATATTGAGTGCGAATAAAATGTTATTTCTCTACAAAGCATTGGACTTAGAGTTTCTCTCATTTAGAGTTTACTGTTGAGTCACTTCTCAACTAATATGAAAAGTGTAACTTAGCACTTGCTTATATGCTTCACTTATTTGTCTTAGCTCTTGTTTATTTGCTTCACTTACTTGTCTCATTTGTTTAATTAAAAAGTAGGTAGCTAATTTATTGCACTTTACCTTTGAACTTTTTTTAATGCCTGTAATGAAATGTAATGTAATGTAATAGTCTTATCTCTGTTTTGCACTGTAGGTCGATTTTCTTGGTTAAAGCAGCTTCAAGTGTTTGTAGTTCAGATGTAGTTTAGTAGTTACCAGATAGTGTGGGCTATATGTGTGTCTAACATGTAAGCTATGGCCTGTTTTAAGTGAAGGGCATGTTGGAGGGGAAAGGTTCTTTCTATTGTGACTACTTGATAAGTTGTTTTTGCAAGTTAAAACTGAACTGTTTGTATATTAGAAATCCACTGCAAATCAGTGTGTTATATGCTGTGGTTCTTTTTCACTTAAATATGTAAACATAATATAATACTTAATAGTCTAAATGTTCATCCAATGTGTTGTTGACCACTACAGCATGGTACATGTTCTTTGCCTAAATATACTGTAATTGGACATTGAGAGAATAAAGAATTTGAAATAATTTAATGTTCCATATTGGTCTTTTGTTGTGCAACCATTTTTGTCTCTTTTTCTGGCAGAGCTGTGTGTGTGTGTGTGTGTGTCCTGACATTTGTATGTACCAATACAGTATAACACTCAGTGTCATGCAGTTTCTATGTCTCTATGAACAAGTACAGTTTCTATTAAGCTAAGGAATACAGTGACACTTGATGTAGTTTTGGCCAATGAAAGATACTACTAATCTACTGACCTAATTGTATCTTTTAAAATGATTTTTGAGTCAGTATGACTTTATGCTAGAATGCATAGAATAAACATTGTTGTTATGTTATAACAACTTTCATGAATGAAGACATCCATTTTGGTTGGTTATTACATAATGCACCATATTATTACATTTTCATAAAAAAAGTCCAACTCCCGCATTTTGTAATAACCATCGCAATATGTAATCATTTCTTACAAAATGGGTGTAGTATAAATAATATAAAAGTATTTACCTAAGAAAAACAAAATATAATAAAACGAATAATAATATGATAATACAAGATATTTACAAGACTAAACACCACAATGTAATACTAGGAGGTAGACAAAACAAGGGTCCAAGGGTTGTGGTGTGTGTATGCCATTGTGTTACTGTAGTATGTGTGTATGGTGTGTGTAGAAGTGTTAGTGTCAGCAGTTCAGTAGCCTGATGACTTGCGGGTAAAAACTCTGAACTTGCTGGATCAGATCCGGATGCTCCTGTACTGCCTGCCAGACGGTAGGAGCGTGAATAGTCTGTAGCTGGGATGGCTGGCGTCAGAGAGGATCCGCTGTGCCTTCCTCCTGCAACACTGGCTGTAGAGGTCCTAGAGAGCCACTGTCTCGCTGCCTTCATGACCACACCTGTGTGGTGTGACCAGCTCAGATCATTGCTGAGGTTAATCCCCAGGAATCTGAAGCAGCTGACCTTCTCCACTGCTGTTCCCTTGATGTGGATATGGACATGCCCCCCTCCCTGCAGCCTCCTGTAATCCACGATCAGCTTTTTGGTCTTGCTGACGTTGAGCAGGAGGTTGTTGTACTGATACCACGATGTCAGGGCTCTCATCTCTGCTCTGTAGGCCGACTCGTCTCCGTCAGTGATGCGGCCGATGGTGGTGTCATCAGCAAACTTGATGACAGTGTTGGAGCTGTGTGTGGCTGTGCAGTCGTGGGTAAACAGGGAGAACAGAAGGGGGCTGAGCACACATCCCTGGGGGGTACCGGTGCTGAGTGTCAGTGAGGAGGAGGTGGCAATGCCGATCCGCAGCGTGCTCTCAAACATCACAGACAAAACAACCTTTCATCCTGAACAATTCTGTGCCTATTGGAACAAACTGACATCAGAATTTGACCATCAATTTGTGAAGATAAAAGACATGGGGTAACTAGTTGCTTTTGTGTCAAACCCTTTCCTTCGCAATGACATTGAACAGCTGTCAAAGCAGGAGGTGTTTACTTTACGTACGGGAGTCGACATGGAGATTATTGAAATGTAAAGTGACATTGAGTTGAAAGCTAGAGTGAGAGACCAGGACTCATGAGTAGAGAGAAGTATCCACTGATTGTGTCATGCACGCTTAAGGTAAAGGCCTACATTGGCTCCACTTACTTATGTGAAGCGACTTTTTCACAAATGAAAATAATAAAACCCAAGTATAGAACTCGTCTGACGGATGCTCATCTTACTGACTGCCTCAGACTGGCAATCACTAACTATCACCCTGATTTCAAAAGACTTGCAGATAGTCACAGCAGTCAGATTGTGCTATGATACATGCTTTTCCAGTGCAATCAGTGGGGGGTGGGGGTAAGGAGCATTGAAAAGATGTGGTGCATTGAACAGATACTGTGCATACAGATAATGTGCATTGTACAGAGATATTGAGTGTTGAACAAAAATATTGGGAATATTGAGCATTTAATAGAGATACTTTGCATACAGACAGGGCATTGTGAAGAGATATTGTGCTTCAGATATTGTGCTTCAGAGATAGGAGATACAGTAGTGTATTTCGTACATATTATGTTGAAAACTATTGTTGCATTTACATTTGTTACATTGTTACATTGTTACATTTAAAAATACATTACATTTGTATTTCTTTGTGTGTGTGTATGTGTATGTGTACAGTATATTGAGCCTGTCATAACAGAAACTGTGGAAATAAATACGGTCATACGGTCATGATAAGTGGGTTTTTTGGAACTTAGCTGAGCGATAGATCTCGGCTTACGTTTTGGAATAAAAAGTGATCTTGGCCTTGAAAAGGTTGGTTACCACTGTTTCAGATGAAAATCTGCTGAACTTGCTTTGTGAGACAGACCCCTGCTATCAGTCCAGTGAGGTCAAAGTACTGGCAAGACTGTTGTGAAGTGATGACTGGCAGTGCAGTGCAAAACACCAAAGCAATGGTCGCTTATCACCAAAGGTGTTGCCAAAGTCCAGAAATACAAGAATCAAGCAGATTATCACTTTGAGCATGTGACATTCCCCCTCTCTCTCTCTGCCCCTTGGGATGTCTCTCAGGGATGGATACGGATCATGTCTATCACACAGGCCTGACATGCTGATATTCCCAATCTGGGAATTCAGGGTGACATTCTGCTTCCTCAGGAGTAAAAATGTTTCCTTCATACAATGATACATGTGCAAATCTGAAAGGATATGTATCACACATGGTAGTGAATGAACACACAGGCATGCATAAGTGTGCATGCAAAAGCACCCACACACACCAATGAGTGTGTGTTAGGTATTTCAATAGGCCATCATGAGACTTATTCCATTCTTAGTCTTATTTCTGTTGATCGACATCATATGATGTCTACAGCAGACAAAAAACATTTATGCAGGACTTAGAGCTGTGCCATGGGCTTTAAAAGGTCACATTGCTCCGAAGGGAGGCTTTTGCCCAGATGATATGAGATATATTATACTTAAATTGGCCATTCATTATGGAGCGCTGCTTTGATTTGGCTGATAAGAGCTTGAAATGACTTCAGAATGTGTGGAATTTGAACCGGGGTCCTGTTTATTGCAACTCAAATACGCTCCATTAAAAGAGTTCATCATTGTATTGTGGGGGCCAGTGATGGACACAGTGAAGTCTCAATCAATATAGCTGAACTGAATGAGGGAGAAACTACAACAAGCCAGAGAATTCTGTGAAGCACATTGCTATCTGTTCTAAACCTCATTAAACAATCATAACGAGATTACAGTCCAGAACAGGAGGAAATTGGCTGAATAGGCAATAGCTTCCTTTTAACCTTTGTAAGATACACAAGGAAACAACTGTTCTAGGCACCCCCTCATACCAACAGTAATTGGATAAACATTATAATGACACCGATTTCATCCAAGCAGCTGAAACGGACTGTAGTTTGACCAATATCCTGCTTCTATGACAAAATGACTGTCTTCTGACCACAGGCCCTCTATTGGAGTAGAAGTGCTTGCATGTAAAAGGGAAATTCAATTCCTAATTATCTCAGCAGGGGATAAATGTTTAGAGCCTTAACCGTGATTTATGCTTCTGCGTCTGCGTACATGGGTGTCGCCCGCAGATGTCCGCGTGGGCGTTTGCCAACATAGTTGCACGTTGCGTTGACTTGACACTTGGGATTTGCTAAAACTAACAGTACAGAAAACGAAGAAGAATCCAGATACGGATCCCCGTTTTCACCCCCGGTGGAAGTGTAAACAAAGAGACATGCTCATTAAATTGGGATCAATTTTTTATCTTGATACTAAGGACACCCGTTGCCACAGTTCTCTCAGAAACTGCCTTATTAGACTTTATTGTAAGTACTAATAGCAAACACAATATAGATGTTTACAATATCAACAAATTTACAATCTACAAAAGGCATTGAGAGCTTTGTGGTGAACAAACTGTGACTGCTCATTCAAATTCCTTGAACTTGAACTCATTCACTTTCCACAGCATAGCAAGAATATTTAGTGTCCCATATGTGCTGGCATTCGGCAAATTTGTATGTGTGTGTGTTTGTGTGTGTGTGTGATTCATACGGGGGAGGTCAGTGAGGTGGTGCAGGGGTTTGTCCTCGAGGTCTAAAGGGGATGCAGGTGGCACTGTCTGCCATCTGCCATGCCACTATATTAGGACAGTATCTCACCACCTGCTCAGCACAGTTCAGCACATACACACACATGCATGCACGCACGCAACCACGCACAAACACACACACACAAACACACAAGCCTGCAGGGTAGAGATGAAGTATCCCTGGTTCTCATCAGTCCCACGCTGACCTGCCCTGTTAGACCTGGAGACCATGACCATACATCTGACCACATGACCCCGAGATACAGATACTCCCACCCACACGTACACACACACACTCACTCATCCATTCACAACAAAAATGCATTCTCTGTCTCTCTCTGTGTCCCATTCTGTCTCTTTTTTGTCCCTGTTTTTGTGTTTTCTCATATCTGAAGCCATGTCATGCTAGGGCTGTCTTATGTGTTCTAAATGCGACGAAGACACATATTTTTTTCAGATCTCTAACCATCCTGGTATTGCCCTCTCTTCCACAGATAATAGATGCCATCAAATCCTCACTTGTATGTGTATGTGTGTGGGTGTACACCACCACAATATCGCCGTATTAACCAGATCAGACCTACAATGAAGAAATAGGTCAACTACAAACCCTTAAGTGCCAATTTAGAGACTGATGAAAAGGCGTAGGAAGGCATATATCATTATAAACCTTATTAAATGGGCTAACGTCTGTCCCAGAGGCTGGAGTGAAGATGTCGTAAAAATGTTATCGATGCGGTAGTAATAGGAGCTACTCATCATGCATGTAATGATAAGCAGTCCGGATGCTGACACTTTTATGTTTATTTTATGCTCTGTCCTATTATCAAACAGCAGAGTTTATCTTTAATGTCCCCTTGATCTCCTTGCATTTAACAGGCCATTGTTACACTGTAAATAAACACGATTGTGGGGAAACGATCCCTGGAATTATTCTCAGTGCATCAAAACTGGAGTTGTGTCTTCTTATGTTGTTGAAAATAGCGTAGTGTATACGCAAGGTGTCGCAATAATATACACATATATGTCTGTTTAGTTGGATCACACACCCGCTAACAGGAGGGTAAGGGAGAAGGGATCTGGCAGGTTAGTTCCATCAGAAAGCAGGAGTTTGTCTGCGCAAGATATTTTGTCTCGAGCAGACAAACCAAGTTTCTCTATGAGACATGTTGGTTAACTCGCTAGTTAGCTAGCTAAGATGTGAGATGCGGTACAGTTTAGTGGTTTTCTTATAAACATTGGGATTGGTCTATAGGTTGGAATGGGGGACATATATATATGTGTGTGTTGTGCATGTTTGAACATCAAGCCTCCTGCTAATAAAATATTTATCCAAAAAAGTAATAATTCAATAATTTGCAAAATGTTTGATGTAGGAGTGTCGCTCAGCAAATGTGCCCTGTATAGCTTCAATGGCCTAAGCTCTCTACAATGAATTATTTAGGGTCAGTTTCTACCAAATAAACACCACGGGAATTAAGCACAACACTAGCAGAGCTTGTGTTGCTCTCAGGGGGAATGTTTTACCAATTTTGGACATTTATCACTGTACAGAAGTAAAAAAGTAAAAATATTTACCAATCGTCTAAAATCTCACACAGATATTTTTAAAAACAGTAGCCGACAGCATCTCATCTGACAATAACATTATTGAGGTTTATGGGGCGCACAGTGGTATTTTGAGTGACAGGATTAAAACTAGTGGGTAGAACTATATTTAGAAATAAGAAGCCACAGGCGATGGTTATGGAAAGAAATAAATTGGGGTGATAATTTGTGCTACCACTGGTTCACTGTTCAATTTGAATGCCAGGGTGAGCTTAAATACTATATTTATGTTGATAACAACAGACTTATTGTAGTCTCCACAGTGTGATGTGATTAATACAAAGTAGTTTTAGTTTAAGGGTTTAATTGGTCAATGGCATTGCTGTTCTAGGTCGTCAGCAACTAAAACAAATCCATCTGTATAGACTCAAATCTTAATTACTATAAATGAACAAACAACCATTGTTTGTTCATTTATAGTAATTATTATTTTGTACAATTACCTTTATGTCTATTGAAGGTTTTGCTGAGCACACATGCTGTTTTTCAACATTGCTGTGCTATGCACTGATGTAGGCACACCAGCAAACTGCCCAGCACAACTACAATGTCTTCCACTGTGGGCCATTTAACCCAACTAGAGTAGGCGGGTTGAGAACCTTGCTCAAGGCTACCTTAATAGTTTTTGTTAAGGGAGAGGGGAGCACTGGCATACAGTACAACGTTTTGACTTAATTGCTAGTTTATGGGTACCAGTGGCCTGTGTGTACACCTTGTGTAGGCTTGCTATAGACTACTACACCTTAACAAAAGAAATAAATGTCCCCCATATTTGTTGCAATGCCAATTGCATCCTCAACAGTGTATGTTACTAACTAAAGGTCTTCAAGCTAAAATATTAAGTAGTTTCTGAAAGAAAACATTCATGTGGCAGAACCAACGTTGTTCATCTAGACACATTGCATGGTTTCAACCAGTAGCAAATGCATGGGAACTACTTGTAGTGGGGCCTATGGATGTTTACTCTGCCTTTGTGGAGGCAGGGATGATAGTGTCAAAGCTCCACGATAGAAAAGTCAGTTATTTCTGGATGTTTTTCCTCCTAAATTATCATCCGAAAAGTTTACTTAACACACAAACACACACAGGCACACACACACACACACACACAAGATAGGTTCCTCCCTGGTTCAGCAGTGGCCCCGTGACCCACTTGGTCAGAAATGATGTCAGAGTGGGGCCCTCTCACCAACCCCTGCCATAATTGAAGGAAGCTGGTGAACAAGTGGACCAGAAAATTAGTTCTCCAGCCAGGCACGCACTCACTCACACATACAGTTGGAGACATCATAAACACACACACACACACACACACACACAGCTGACCATAACGAGGATTTCCCTACCCCTGATGCAGTGACCGCATCCTGAACTTTGCTCTATTGGAAAGCAGCAATTGCTGTACATCTGGCCTCCCTTTACCTGAGGCCAGCGGCAGCGGTGAGCCGGGGCAAGCCGGGTCTATAGCCCACACACTGCTGATTGTGCAGATTCATGGCGTCTGTGTGGGTGGCCCATTATGGACACCTATGGCACTGCCGCTGCCTGAGGTACCTTTAAAGTACCTTCTGTCTGTCCCGGCTGGTCAGCCACGGAGCACCAAAATCCAGGACGCAAACCAGCTCCTGCACACACAGACACACACACACAGGTTAAAATGGACCTGGCTGTAATCAACCTTAATTGGCCGATAATCTTCTGGACAGACACAGCCCACTCTCCTGCACCCAGCCTACGCCTTTGGATCTGGGAAAATAAGCCCTCAGGGGTACAGGGTTATCTATCTATCTATCTAAATTGACAATGTACAATATGTCAGTGGGGACCTGTAAATGATAATTACAGCCATGGTGAATGTTCAGCCACTGCCGTAGATTTTACTGACATATTCTACATTTTGAAATGGGTCTCATAGCATAAGAAGCAATCTTTTTATTATTAGGTTGGACTGATTTGCTCACTTATAAACCATTTCATAAGAAGTACTTTCAGGTAGAAAACTCTTCCTCAGCTGAGACGCTTGAAATGTGGCGGGATGTAACCATGAAGAACGTTGGTGATTGGTGCTGTCAGGACGTCCGATATGAACAAATAAATAAATGTAAGCAAAGGTCATGGTAAGATTTTTGGGTGGAATTGGCCAAGCTAGTCACATTAGCATTTGGAGATGGATAGTATTTTATTTAATTTTCAGAATCTGACATTGGTTCAATGATCAGCTATGCTGCTGTCGCCTAACATCATAGTCACACCTACTCTTGTAGCCGTTCAGTTGAATAAAACCGAAGAAAGCAGGAAATAAATCACATAATAACTGTTTTTTTCCTGATAAAAGCATGTAAAAATCCACAGGAGTTTGTAGAAACTGTAATTTTTATGGCATGCTGGAAAATGGGCTTAACATTCATGATGGCCAGAATTATATGGGTGACTCACTTTTTGTCCATTGGAAAAACTCTTGCTCTCTTGCTCTTGCTATGCTATCAGTATTGCTAGTGCTCTCCACCTACATGTATAACCCGCAGTTGAATGCAACAAGTTCATGTCTGTTCTCTGGGGGTTGTTGAAAGTCATTCTGGGAAATGTAGAAAAATCACTAACTGAAGTAGACGAGGTAGGTTAGGGGAGTACAGCAAAAAAAAAGTAAATTACAACACTTCATCACAAAATAAGTCCTGGAATGCATTGAACAGACTGATGATACCTGCCAGTGTCAGAGTATCTGAGGGTGTTTTTTCCTGTAGATACTAAGAGATCAAGGGTGTTACACAATATACACAGCACAAAATACCACTCCATCAATATACATGGTTTTAATATCCATAAATTGACTTGGCTGTGAAAGAAGAGCTTTCGAACTTTGGGAACTATTGGAATTACTTCTTCATTTTCTGTCTGTCAAACCTCCACAATTACACAGCAGGGCTACGGCAGTCTGGAAAATGTCACCGGTTTCACACACTGGTCTCTTGCTCCTGGTGTGCTCGTCCAAAGAGCACCTTGTGGTTTTGTGAGAGATCGTTAAATTAAGTCATTATGGTAGAAGAAGGAAACTGTGAGAGTTTGTGACAGGGAGTAAATTACATTCTGTCAGATAATTAAGATGGATAGATAGGTCAGCTGCTTTTTATACTTTTATACTCGGGAACACCTTTCTTTTTTTGTATTTCTCTTTCACACCATTTCATGTGCACAAATGTAAAAATACTAAACGTATAAACTCGGAGTCAGATTATTGCCATCAGAGTGACTTCATTTGTAGACAAAATAACAAAGAAAATGGGTTCCTAAGGTAAAATCCCATTATGCTGGTTGGATAACTACAAATAATAATGATGACTGACTGACTGAGATGATTGCTCACTCGTTAAGCATGTTCACATTGCACACCTCTTTGACTATCTCTCTCTTTCTAACAAACTTGCAAATCTCTAATGCTCTCACTCTAACTCTAATCTCCAATCTCTATCACCAAACTCAGGTCCTGTTTCTCTCTCTCTCTCTCTCACTCTCTCTCACACACACTTTCTCTCTCCTCTTGCAGAAGGAAATGGTGAAAAGCTCTCAACTGAATTGATTGGCGCTAAATAGCTCATACTTGAAATCAGCTGGCTAATGTTCTCGAAACAACTTACATCCCTCATCCTCTCATGCAAAACATATACACACAAGCATACACGGTAATATGTCCCCTCTCTCTCATTCATACACACACACACACGCACACACACACACACACACAAATATGTTCCATTTCTCTCTCTCTCTCTGTTGTGTTTACATTCTCATACACACACACTTAAACGCATGCACACACACACACACTTTCAGGTACACTGGTATACAGCTAAGCTATCTTCCCCCCCGCTGGCCCTGTGGCTGAATCTCTCCAGCCAAGCGTTGAGATTACCTTAATGGGAGGACTTTCTCTTCTCTCAAGACTCATAGTAATCTAAAAAAAAAAATCCCAAGAACAAAGAAAGATTCATACACTTTGTCTATTTTAATCATGGGGGCAGGCAGGCACAATGCAGCCTCACGACTTTGGCTAACTGGCCAAATATAGATGACGTGATATTTGCAGCATAACCAATCCCACAGAATCAAAGAGCTTCTTTCCAGAGTCCTCATTTTGCACCTATGTTCAACAATGGAGAAATCAATTGTAGAAGAGGAAGAGATACCAATTTCTCCACCAGCAGTAGCCTCAATAGACCATAATACAATGCAGCCACAAGACATGTTGTGTTTTGAGTAAGGGGCGTGAGTGAAATACTTGCTTCACTTGCTCTTACTACAGTATCAGTATCGCTATTGCTCTTTCCACCTACACACACTGCATGCAGCGAGTTCACGCCCGTTCTCTAGAGCTTGTCAAAAGTCATTCTGAGAAATGTAGGAAATCGCTAAGTGAAGTAGAAGTAGACGAGGCAGCTTGAGGGGAAATGGGTACTTTCACAAAAAAGTACATCACAACACATCATCACTACATAACTCTTGGAATGCATCACAGATTGATGATATATACCAGTTTACCAGTTTATTTATTAGTATCCAAGGGTGAAATTTTCCTTTAAGGTGCATTATTTTTTATTCTCATTTACTACAAAAGTATCCTTTTAATCATTGTAGCAGTTTGTCCAGCATCTCGGTATTTTTCAGCAAGGATCTGTTCCTCCCTGGTCAAGATTACCTAACTACACCAACTCCAACTTCTACAGCGTGGTTCACCTTCTTTTACTTTGTGGAGAGGGAAGGAGGGAGGGAATGCAACTTTCTAGCTTGTTCTCCAGAAGCTTGCCTTGTTTGTTTTATACAAAGGTCACAGATGTTCGGTAGCCTGCTGTGGTGCCCAGCACACTTAATGGGACCTTTACAGTGTTCGCCCCCACAGAGGTAGCTCTGCTTCCGGAGGTTATAACAAGCTCTACAAGGAGAGTAAAAACAAGGATGTTCAAACATACACATGCACACACACACAAACACACTCACATGCACACATATTCTTCATCAAACTATCACACCTCCACATTGCTGGCTGGCTCCCTACTGAGACGCCTTCTGTTCAGCAGACAGATTCTACATGTTTACAGCTAATGGATCTCAACTGCCATGTATTCACGTCCCTTGGAAGAAATATAACTCTGTATTTCTGTTTGTTTCTCTGTGTGTACGTGTGTGCGCTGTGTGTACATTTTCATCTATTCATTTTTCCCGGATGAGATATAGTGAGCTGGAGTGCCAGTTCCAGCACAGCCATTGTGAGAGCAGCGGATGCAGAGCTCTGATTGCCTCCCATGGAGTGGAGCTATTAGCTGCATGCTAAATGGTCCCAGTGAAGATGCTAACATTAGCTTGATCTCACTGCCGTCACCTCAATGAGCAGCGCCATTAATTACATACAGACTGAGATGGAGTTGGGCTAAATAAGTGTTTATCGACGGCTATGGGAGATGATACAGGTGCAAATGCTCTTTAAAGTGACATAATTTTGTCATGCATCAGGGGAGCTTACAACCCATTACAAACACATTGTGTGTAAGTGTGCGTAAATTTGTATGCATATGTGCACCCACATACACACCTGCATGGACACATTGGCACTGCTACCGTGCCACAAAAAACACTGCAAAGCAGGATTTAGTCTTTATTGTATTTTTTTTTAAATGTTTTTATTCTCTGAAACACATCAAACAGCTTGAATTTGGATTCACCTCTTGGTGAAAATTTCGCATCATTTTGACACATTTGTCTCACTCTACTGAATCTATCTCTCTTCATGTGCACGCTTACAGAAAACACATTCCCTTGTTCTCTTCACTCCCAATTTCCACCCCACCACATCTCATCCCTGCCTTCTCTACTCCTCCTGTCCCTCCCTCTTTCTCTGTGCGCTCCCAATCTCATGCAGGTCAACCATTGTTTATCTCCTCTGTTCAGTTCCCACAGGACAGCCCTGCCCAACATAAAAACCTGCCCACTCAGCAACCCGTGTATCTGTGTGGGTGAGTGTATTTCTATGTGTGTTTGTGTTTTTGAGAGAGAGAGCAAGAGAGAGAGGTGTAAGATTGAAGGATTGAACTTTGAATCCCAAAATTATATAACCTCTGCCCATTTAGAATGGATTTTGTCACCCAACAATGATAAAAAAAAATTCATAAAGATAATTGCATCCCCGAAGATCCCATACTTTGTTAGGAAAGTTATAAATATTGCTAATAATTTTGCTCTCTATTAAAATGGACATCTCATTTAGGAATGAAAATCTTCAGTTACACTAGATGGGCCCAATTTCATGAAGTGCAGTGACCGTGCACTGGTGAAGTGGCAGCATAGTTGATCGCAAGTGGATTTTTCCCATCAGCGCCTGTTTGGTGATTTTGTGGGCTGTCATAACATTGCTTGCACTGAAATGGGTGGCGCGTGCTAGACGGGAGTGTCGCAGTGCAGTTTTGTTAGCAAAAATCCAGAGGTGCAAGTGGCACTGGTGTTCTGTGCTATTTTTGTGGTTTCATGTTGGCGAAGGCGCACATGCACATTGAGCTCTCCAAAACCAAATAAAGTTCTTCATGTATGTTATGTTTGTCTAGTTCACTTTGAATTAAATAAATTATTCAACTAGTTTCACGTTTACATGCACATCAAAAATTTGATTATAATGTGATTAAGGCAATGCGAGTAAGGTAGAGCCCATGTTAACACCATAGTGTGATGATGATGTGACTATGATTGATTTAAGTAAATATAAAGGCTGTAACCTATATGTTATGTGAAGTTAAGTAAGTAAGTAAAGCTTTATTTATATAGCACTTTTTTTAAACAAAGGTGACAAAGTGCTTCACAAAATTCACAAAGAAAATACGAATACACTAGACAAACTTGTAAAAACACAGTATATGAAAATATAAAATGATTAAAAATACTTATATATATATATATACTAAAAATATGAGCCTAAAACCTTGAGAGAAATGTACGGTAAGAAATAAAAAACTAAGGGCTAGCATCAGTTACCATGATATACAATAGAATAAAAATATGTCTTTAGTCCCTTTCTAAAAGTGGTCAATGAATCAGATAACCTTACATCCAGGGGAAGGTTGTTCCAAAGTGTGGGGGCGGCAGCAGCAAAAGTACGATCAGCCTCTAAGACGAACACAAGGGATGGCCAAGAGAATCTGAGTAGATGACCTGATCGGTCTCACAGAGTTGTTAGGACACAGTAAGTCAGCAATATAGTCAGGAGCCAGTGCCTGATTAAAAGCAGTTTAAAATGAATTCTACATCCACAACTCCTCTCAAGACACTGTGGTCAAAAAGTAAACAGGACTGCTAAGTGACAAACTTCCTTTTTAAGGATTTTAAGCATTGAAATCCTGTTCAAAATAGACCGGGATCCATAAATGAGAAAATCACCAACACATCTACTTCACTTTCCAAATCTTATGTCTGATATAAAAACTTAGGGGTTTCATTTTAAAATGCTATTTCCATCAAACAAAAAGTTAATTGATGTTCATTGCTCAATATTTAAAAAATAAAATATTAGGGCTAATAATTTGTCTTAGTGAATCTTAAAAGCATCATATCTGTAATTCTAACAAAAACCCACTCCTCCCCTGTGGCTCCTGTATTCAGGGCTATGCTTTGAAAGTGGAGTAAATGTTTAATTAGTCACCATAATGAATAGTTAAGCGTTGTACGTGCCAGTTCTTGTGGTCTTGTCTTGTTGTGACTTGCTTTCTGCCGGTGTCCCCCTGTGCCTTTGCTCCTTGTGGCTTCCCTTCTGTCTAAATAAGGCATGAGAAATGCCAAAGGAAGGGCCTAAAGAAGGCAGGGGATGAAACTGAGTCTAGATAGTAGACACAGCAGTCAGGCCTGGGGTGTGCGGCTATGCTTCTTTTACTGTTGTCAGACCTGCATGCTTAAAAAGGACAGACTGAGTAAGTACCCTAATCATAATCCATTTATGAACCATGCTTTGGACAAGGTGTGTGTGTGTGTGTGAGCGCGTGTCAGTGCGTGTGCGTACATGGGCTCGAATTGTCTGTTAAAGGTGAACTCACACAGCCTTCATGACAAGTTAGAGCACACACTTCAACACACACTTCGACAGCCAAGCAGTACACGTACTGAATAAAACATCACAATAATTCATCCTAAGTATTAACTCATCACTAATTCATAACGCTCCAATAGACACTGCTTAGACACACAGAGGGAGATGGAGAAAGGAAGGGAGATACGATGGGAACAGAGAGAGAAAGAGACAGAGAGAAAAACAGAATAAGTGAGAGGGTTTGAGCAGGTCTTGCTTTGCGCGGCACACCCTGTGAAGCCCAGTGAGACGATTCTGCACGGACATTTCAGCTAAATTGGTTTTTGCTGGGAGGCGAACAGAGATTTTATTCGTCTCTGTCTTCATTAGAAGGCAGGATGCCAATATGGCCATTAAGTAGGTATTTCCTGCACAACAATTAGCTCTCACACCGCGTTACTGTACTTGTCATTTATCAGTGAGCTTGCCTCAAATTTGTTTCTGTGAAATAAACAACAGAATGTCAAGGCTGGGTTGTGGAAAGTCCTTTGCAAGAGTGCTTGGTGGGGTCATTTCAATAGTTCCCGTAATTTGTGCTGTTGTTTGTTTCTGGCTCAAGGGAAAGGATCCATTGTTGCCAGAGCTAATCCACAGAGCCCTTTAAGGTTTTTTTGTGAAATTCATTGCGGTCCAGGCCAAAATGACAGTTGGCCTGGACCGCAATCATAATACCGATTTCAAGTGACAGCATAATAAAAATGGAATAGTAGGCATCAAAAAATGTTGCATTTCTATTATGCTACAGTGTCTGGAAGCCAAAACGGAAAACACACATTCGCTTGTGCTTGCACACAAATATGCATACACACCCACACACAACACACATACAAAATGTTCTTCTGCTAACCTTGCCACAGTCTGAGCTGTCAGTCACTCTGTCAAGCGTGACTCACACCTATCCCATCTCGCCATTGGTCAGTGGCAACTCATGACTAATACCTGTCCTGCAAGGCAAGGACAGCAGCCATTGATGGGCATGAACGAGGGACAAATGTGTGTGTGTGTGCGTGTGTTCGGGGTGGTTGACTCAGATCAAAGGGAGCCCTGCCCTCTTCTGCTCTCCACTCATTCCCTTAGGTGAAACACCATGCTGGCAGATTAGGGGAGGATGCAGTATGATTTGTGTGTGTGTGTTTGAGTGTGTTACTCTCTCTGTCTCTCTCTCTCTCTCACTCTGTCTGTGTTTTAAGTTTTGCCGATGAATGGTTCTGCTTTTATGTACTCCCTGTACACCGACTGCATTATACCCTACCATCAGGAAGCACTCTAGACCCTCCATACAGTACATAGAAGCAGATCCAAGCAGGTGGTAGGCCAGGTGGCGACGGGCGAGCAGCACCCAAGCACGCACAGCAAGCAAGCAGCAACTTCTCAGGTAGCAGCAGAAGCATGACAGTGAACAGAACAGGCCGGTAAGTTTTACTAGTTTACAACAACTGATGGAGGTGCGTTTTGCTGGGCTAACACAGCAGAAACCAGTCCCCCCAGTCTGTGGTCATGCATTTTAGTCAGCACTCATTGGTAGACTGTAGTGATGTGTCGTACGCGAATGAGTCGGCTCTTTGAGCCAGCTCTTTTAAGTGAACGATGGGAGCCGACACACGTCTTTTTTGTTGTTGTTGTTTTGTAAATGAACACAAAACAGAATGATAGGAGCAAGCACTTCTTCACGGAATACCTCAAAATAAAAGAACACAAATAACCAAACATACTTCATACAAAATACGGGTCTTGTACGAGATTTCAAATAGACTGAATAAATTGCAGTGAAGTCTTATTATATGACATGTTGTGTTCTCTTGTGACGATTGTATGCAAACATTGCTAATTTTCAGCTTGATAAATTAGCCAACCAGTGGGCACATTTAAATCCTGAAAAAAGAAATACATGACTAGTCAGCAGCAGCAGTAGCAGCAATAGTTTTAGTTTTATATTATGTCATACAAAATACCTTGAAATATATTTCTGTATAGTGTTGTGGAATTATTTATTATCTATACTATTTCACTAATAGTGTGTTATTATTGTTATACAACTAGGATATTTATTCTTGCCATATCCCACTTTTTAACCAGCAATATGACCTTATTTCTTGCACCAAATGGGAAAGTAACTATGGTATTACTGTGTAGCAGAAGTGACTGCAAGAATGTAACTTTTTACTACTGGGCGGCGGGCGCAATTGTGATGTGCACATACCAATCATAGGTCAAATATTGCTTAATTTGGCTGACTTTAAAAAGCTAGAAGTGCTACTGAATGAAGAGCCGTTCGGGAACCGAAAGAGCCGGCTCTCATCGCTGAGCTGAGCCAAATGATCTGACTCTCTGAAAAGAGCCGGAATTCCCATCACTAGACTGGACCACGCTCTGTCTCTTTTGCATTAGGCAAACAGACAAACCCACACAAACACATATGGGAATAGGCTATAAGCAGGCTAGACATGCGTTTGCATACAATTCTTTGAATGAGCATGATATTTTAAATGAGCTAGATTGACTGCTCATCTTTTTCAGAGTACTGTGACTTCTGTCGTTTCCACTCTTCTTGAGTACCTCTTTGAATGTTCTACAATCCACTCCTCGTGCTGTTAAGACCACCTCTTGGAGAGGAAGGTATGTAGTCCTTAATCTTTTGATAAGTTACAGTATATGCATCCCAAGCCTAATCATTGACCTTGATAAGACGCAATATTGAAGTACACCATAGAATTTGTTGATCTCAGTGAATAGTCTTAATCTAATGACAGCACTGAGCTGCTGAAGTAGCTCTATGTGGAGAAACATGGTTTAAAACATTCATACATCCTACAAAAATGTCTGATCACTTATTATTCCAGTATTTTCACATACAAAATCAATGTCCTCAGAAGTATCTTGTTCCACATTACATGATGGCTTTATCCACACTAGCAAACGCAAATTTGTACGCCCAGATCAGAACCCCTAAGGTAGTTCAATAACGTTTTGCATCAGGTTAGACACAGGTGTATATCTCCACAGCTTGCAAAACAATATTAGCTTTGCACAATATTGTTAGTTAAAGAAATAAGTGCTAGCCTTACAGAAAGCATAGCAAACTTACAATTACACAGACCTGAGCGGTCCATAGGCCAGATAATGCATAACAGCTTATTATTCTCAATTTCTGTTGTGTCATATTTGTGAAGTTAGCATAGTTTAGCCTATTGAAGGCACTTAATTTGTTTGCTCTCTCGGTCCAGCTGGTGTCTTTTTTTTGACAGTTTATCCTGTTGTTTGTGTGAACAAATGCCACTGTCCATGCCTTCATCGAAACTTGGATGTCGAGTAACTAATAAGTATCATTTTTCTTAAATGTCATCCATGAATAAGTGTTATTCAGTTTCACACTTTTAGTTTCCAAACAAAGATAGAAAGGTTTTAATATTATTATTATTTTTCTATTCAAGTGTCTTTGTAACGCCTGGCTTCTTAACATTCCACAGTTGAAGCTGGGGCATACTGAGTATCCTTCATGTCAGGGGCTCTTAAATTCAATTATCTAAATTCAAGGCCCTGAAAGGTCTTAAATTGTCTGTTTGGTTGTTGTAAAGTCTTAAATTTAATTTTCAGAGGTCTTAAAAATGTGACCAGTGATGGAAAATGTATCGTGATTTATGTCACTTCTATGGTTGAATGAACAGATTTGTTTTTTGGCAGTAGAATGGAACCACACTTGCAAATTTCCAGCGCCGATCTGAGTTCGCTTTACCTCAGCCAGGGACTGTTTAGCTAGCTGCCTTGCCAAGTCACAGGCAGTCCTTTCAAAAAAGTGATTTATGCCGCAATCCATTGCAAGTCCATTGCAGTTCAGAGTCGGTATTCCCAACTTCCAATCTAAATGTGTTCCAGTGCATCTGCTCGGGAAAACATGGACAAACTTAAGTTTGTATGGCAAGTCTCTGAATTTCACGAGCATCTAAAGAGGACCTGCATCAACTACTACAGCGCCATTAGTGAAGAGAAACGGCAGTGGACTAGTAATGTTAACGTTAGTAGGCTACTACCACACGCTAGCAAAGACTTATATCTCGTAACACAAATCACACAAATCAACCGAATTACATTACAAATGTAAACTACAAAGTTGTTTCAACATGTTTTCATAACAAAAACGACATATGAAGTAAAAATGTATGCAAAGGGTATTGTGCCTACTGTTCACGGTGTGCGCCGCTATATTGCTGTGACGTCAGGTGTGTTTATATCAGTGAACTCGGGCCAGTTGGATCTTGCCCCGAGTTTCCGACTGGGAATTCTGACTTGAATGACTGTTCTATTGCACTTTTCTGTGTCGAAGGTTGTTTTTTTCCGAGTTCCAAGTACAATGTGAATCATTTCTTTATGGTCTCTACCACAGCCAACTGCTCTAGGGAAGTGCAAATTCAGCCACACATGGGTGGACCACTGCAAGTTTGCTACTTGGGTGAAGCCAGTGGAGTCAAATGAGCACAAAGCCCGTTGCTTCATTTGAACCTTCAAATTAGGCACAATGGGAATGAAAGCTTTGGAATCGCACATGCAGAGTGAAAAACATTAAACAGCTGTCAAATACTACTGCTTGGGGTTTTTTGCATTCATTTTTGTTGCAAAATTGGTCTTAAATTGCATTCTTACTGCCATTAAAAAGGTCTTCAAAAGTCTTAAACTGATCTTGCTGAAACCTGCAGAAACCCTGTATGGCGAAGATTTTTATTACTTTTCCAATGACTTTAAATCCATCTTCTGTACCATATCAAAGGAGTTGTATGATGTATTTCTTTGTAGTACATAGTGAAGAACCTAGCTTCTTCACTATCTTGTACAAGACATGCACAGGGAACAGCATCGCCCGAAGAGCCTTCATCCTCCAGCTGGTCAAGGAGCTGAGAGAAGACCACATGCGTGTCATGGCCAGTCTGACCGTGCATGTTCCAAGAGAGCCACACCAGCAACAGCCTGCAAAAAGGAGGCAATGCCAAATCAATAGCCACTGCAAACAGAAGAACACCCTGATTGCATGTGAAGTATGCAAGCGGCCTGCAGTGCGTAAATCAAATTAGGCAGCTGGACTGCCTATTGGACCTCAGGTTTGTTCTATTTCCTTTCCCCTGACCTGTCAAAATGTTTTGTGATTATATGTTCCTTATATAGTTCATAATTGTTCCTAATTATTACTAATGGATTATTAATATTACAATTATCCTTATCACAGCACACCAGAGCCTGGATATTGGTAGTAATTAGAAACCAGAGACTATCAACTTCTACAACGTTTCCAAGGTGAGCTGTGTAAATGATAGTATTACAGAGACAGATAAAAACACATTGATGTTGTAACAAATATTTGCGTTGGACAATGATTACAGCTTGTGCTAATTTCTATCTCAGGTCGGAGTTGACGTGGTGGATCAGATGGCTCGGCTGTATTCCGTTCTGCAACATCCTGGACCTGGCTGCCATCAACGCGTCTTGTTTCATTTCCCCTGACCTGTCAAAATATTCTATGATTATTTGTTATATTGTTCATAATAATTATTAATGAATTATTAACGTTAATTTGACAAATTATATTGTATTTCGTTTACTCTATGTAGTCTATTGTGTTTGTTATTTTCTAATGTTTATTTATTATTATTTATTTCATTATTTATTGCATTCATTATTTTCTTTCTGAATATTGTGTGATTTTTATTTAATGTTTTTATTTTGTTTATTGTGTCATGTCTTTATTGATATACATAGCCTAATAGTTGTCCTATCTGATAGAATAGTGTAAATTATTCTATTTTAGCATTGTCAATACTACAAACTGTTCAGCTTTGGCCCGTGCCGTGAAAGGCTACTGCGCACTGTGAAAGCAGCCTAGAGCAAAGCCGTGAGATCCAGCCTGCTTCACGTTGTAGCCTATAGCCTAACACTTTAGGTGACTCTGCATGTGCATATCCTTGGTTGCATATATCTAAATACATCAGACTCATGCATTATTATTTCTTTTTTATTGGTTTAGGAAATATAGCATTAAATTCCACGCTTGCATCGGCTATTGTGATGTCGGATGTCGCAATAGCCTATAGGCTACCATATACCGGGACCCTATAGCTTATTTTGTATTGTATTTTTTATTTTTTATTTATTTTTGATAATTAACACCCAACTTTATCAAACAAATGCACTGTTACTGCAACTGTGAACACCATCAATGCTGTTACACCCAGCGGTTGAAGGTAGTGCTATAATCCTGGCAGTCCTAGTGTTAATAAAAGTCGCCTTTTGGAGAACGTGGAGTCCTTTGGAATTCAAGTATGGAGTCATAGGAGTGCCACAAAAAAGAATAAATATGTAAAAAAAAAAATAAGAAAATAAATGTGGAAATGTAAAGAGGATTACATCAGCAAATAAAAAAATTGGAAATATAGAGGAATAAATAAAATACATAAGTAAATAAAAAAAATAGAAATATAAAGAGAAATTAATAAATAAATGTGGAATTATAAAGATATAGCAAAATATAAAAGAATGTCATTTATTTATTTTTATCCTTTTATTTTATCCTTTTACTTTTCGCTATTGCCTTTGCTTTTGCCGTATTGCTTTTGCTATTCCTTTAAGGGCAAAGCTGTCAATCAACTGGAACTGGCTTTGGGCGGGCCTTAATGCCCAATATTAATGTCAATTATAATATTAATATTATAGTCTTAATTAATTGAATATATATGTATTTGCATACTTTAATGAAGAAAAAGCATTATAACTGGAATGTAGACTTTAACTTCATTCATCCCACGATTGTCTCTGTTCCCTTTTTCATTTTAGGGACTCTAATATGCATTAAAATAAATAGTAAAACTAATAGTAGGTTGAAAAACATTAATATGTGGTGATATGATGCAGATATTGTGCATATACAATGTATTTCTATGAGATTGCGCGTGCAGATCATGCCCCGAACGTATTTTTTTCAGCCCCGAGCTGAAAAATCAGCTTCACGTCCGTGAGCCGTCCGTCCGCCCACAGTGCGCACGCGGCCGGTGTGAACAGTGTCATTCGCATCCGCTTGCGTGTCTGGTGGGTTTTGGGGGGGTTACAGAAGATTAGAAACACATTCTGATCCCTCGTTCACTTCTTCAATTATTCCTTGTTCTAACATTTTGTCAAGTTCCTGGTTTACAGCGTCTACCATTGGATATTCTTCTTAAGCCCTGAGCTACAGGTGGTACTTTCTCATTGACTGTAACCATTTACCTGGTCCTTTAAAGAGTGAGTCAAACTCCTCTGTCAACTGTACTGAATCTCTGTGGGTATTGATAGGTAGGTAGGTAGGTAGGCACTTTATTAATCCCTGCGGAGCAAATTTCTTTGTTACAGCAGCCGAGACATAGAATAACACTAGGAACAAAAATTCCAATAGGAATGATAAAAATACATTTTTTATTCCTATTGTAATTTTTATTCTTAGTGTTATTCTATGTATAAAACAAACAAAAAATACAGCATTGATAAACAGTATTTTTAAATCAAAACATGTTGGTCTTCCCATCAGTGCTTCAACATTTCCTTGAATCACGTAGATTGCATCTTTTTTGACATTACTTTGCCATTCCATTGCGCCTCAAAGAAACCTTCACATGGGAGTGGAGTACTTTGGGCATAGAATTTATTTTAGTCTGTTCCAGTTACGTTCTATGTGAAAACAGATTTGTACAGATTTTATCCCAGAAAGTTTCTTCCACTTCCTGTATCTATGACCATTTTCAACTTTTTAACTTTTTGTCTTATTGTCTCTTTACCTTCATCGTTGACAGAATAGACAAACTCAACCGAATCTGAACCGAATCCACTGCTCGCACTGGTCTATCAGTAGATTTAGACATTTCTCTATCTTTATTTCTATCACATCTTTCTACATACTCGAGCATAGTGTCTGGTTTTGTTACAGTACAACGATTTTGCTGTTTTGGCTCCACATTCATCTGCTTTATGACTTGCTAATTCACATCTATAACATTTGGTGTCACTGTTGTCCTTTTTTCCGTCCGTCGTTTAGCTGCCTCCACGTGCCTTGCTTCTCTGCTTTGAATTTACGTGAGCGGCACGACCCGAATTCCTTGTAAAGTTAACATCACTGTCTTTAGCCCGGCCTGCCACTATGATCTGAAAGCACTTTTGACTCGGCTTGAGCAGATTCAAAAATTCTAGCTGTGAGACTGTGAGAGCTCTTTGAAGTGTTATTCCTCCTGAAATAATGGTCTCTTATATGCACATTTCTCTACTAGCTGATCCCTCAACATGTCCAAAGCTACAAATTCACATGATTTAGCCACTTCTCTTAATGCATTCACCAACGCATCAATAGGTTAATCTTGAGATTGAGTTCTCTGTATAAACTTGTGCATTTCCAATACCACATTCCTATGTGGTGTAAAATAAGTATCAAGAACAGCTACTGTCTGAGCAAAAATCCTCTGCACAGGTGCTCCAATACAGTGCAATAATGAAGCATCCTTCACTGCATCTGGTGCTGTTGTTGATCCGCTAGCTATTTCAAAGAAATTATAGGAGTCCATCCATATCTTATTCTGCATATAAATCCAACGCTCCAAGGTTCAGTGGAATCGGCGGTGAAAGTTGAGTTTGAGCAAATGTTCTCTGTACAGCTGTGGTTCCTCTGACAGCCTGATCGACCATGGTGCTGAGAGTACGTTTTCAACTTACTAGCTAGCTAAACTAGGCTGTGCTAACTAACCTAGCAATCAAAGTTGTTTCAGAGGCTGCAATGAACGTAGAATCTGTTGTTCCTTTTGCCTTGAGTTTGTTGCAACATCATCTCTCATCGCCATAAATATTGTGTTGAATAAAGAAGTAATCAATGATCTTTAACTTTATTATCAACTTATGTTAGTAAATCCAAGCAACCATGATGGCTCGTCTATCATTAATTTCTGATCTATCATCATCATCTATTCGCTTAACATGTCTCGCAATATCAAATCAACTACACTACAAGTGGCATTCCTCTCATTGTTAGCTTAGCTTTTGAAAATAAGCAGAATTCACTAGCTAACTGGCTAATATGCTAGCCTTCAACAACAGACTTTTTTCTAAGCATTTGTATCCCATAACAAAGCAGGCCCTGCCCCTGAGAGGGTGCAGGAGTAGAGCTAACAGGGAGCCATCCTCTAACAGTGGTCATTATCAAAATTACCTTGCAAGAATTTGTGATGTAATTTTGATGTAGCAACTCCTGGGCGGTGTTCCACAAAGCTAGCTTACCACCTTATCCAGGCTTATTTCACTTAGTCGGGCTCATTTTCAGGTTTATTCGGTTCCACAAAGCAAGCTTAACATAGTTCAAGCTGAGTTGCTGTGGCAATTTATGCTTCGAAACTAGCCTGGCCCGAGGCAGGCTACAGTTGAAGCTTGATCAGTATTCCCGTAACACTGATCCGACTGGAACGCAATGTTTTTCAAACAAAGTTTCGCCATCCTAATGTTCAACACTATTACCCTATACCTTACACTATCTGAAATAAAGTGTAATGTTAATAGAAAATAAAAAATATTTAATGATGTAGGCTGTATCAGGGATACAGTCGCGGTTCAGAGCATTGTTAGGCAACCCCATTTAACCATGAGTGATCCAGCAAGACCTCAAGTGCCGTATTGCTTTTAGAAAACGGTTACAGCTTATAGAAAGAATTATTTGACAACACAGTATTATTTTATTTTCTAAATTAGTTTTATTTAACAAATTCATTGAAATAAGAAAGTATCTTGTGAATATATTTAGGCTATTCTATCAAATCCATACAGCTCAAAAGAAGCATAAATGGGAATAAAGTACATTAGGTATTCTCCTTTATAAAAAAAAAAGAAAGGAGAATACCTAATGTACTTTATATATCCCAATAGTTAATTTTGAGGAGCTTTTTGAGAGTTCTAGTTCCAATTCAATATTCTATTCTGGAACTGTCCCATTTATAACCCTTTATGTCATCAATTAGAACGTTAGAATACATTAGAAAGCATTTTAGAATGATCACACGGGGGTGACCGTACTCCTCAAAAAGGTTAAACTACTATGTTCCCATTTGTTCCTCTAACCCATTCCAAAGAGTACCTGATTCTTGGTATGATCAAATACCCACGGAGCACTCCCATTTCTATATTCACATCAATTAAAGGGTTTATATATCGCCGAGGAAGACCCATGTCTCATCCTGTGTCCATCATGGCCTGTCCATTCATAGATGAGGTTGTGGTTGTGTACGCAGGGATTTCCAAAGAGAAAGCACTTTCAGGGACAGATCACACCTGCTGGTTTACCCAGACCAACATGTGTTTGAGCGGTATAGGTTCTCAGGTGAAAGCATTAATTAGATCTGCAGATTACTAATGCCACATATAGAAAACAACACACACCATAGTAAAGCTCTTACAGTCCCACAGATTGGGCCTCATTCACGAAACGTGCGTACGATCAGATTTGATCATATAAAGTTAGTATGAACGTTTCTACGAACATAGTCAGATTCATCAGTTTGTTTGTATCTGAATTTGTTCGTTTGGTACGATCAGATCCTATGTGTGCTTGGAAACGTAGAAATGTGTGTGTGTGTTTGGAAATGTGTGGAATTACGGAGCCCCTTAAGGGACCTGCACATACTTAGGCTGTTATATTCATATTCATATTGATATATTCATATTCACATTGGCTAATCATTAGCTACATGCCATATGCGGCAGATTCTTTTTTTCACTCCGCAGATTTTTTTTTTTCACCCCACTTTTTTTTTTCTATGCAGGTCCCTTAAGGGGCTCTATACGGAAAGGCTCTTAGAACAGCTTATTTTTTTATGAAAAATCCATTACAGTAGTGCCAAACCTCAAGAACAACAAGATGTTTCAGTGGCCTTGTAGAAAAAAATAGGGTTGAAATGGCGTATTTGCCGAACTGCCCTCATTCATAACAACACAAGATTATCCAACTTGTAATGGGTTGATCACATGGACTGTACGCCTTACAAATACAATAACATAGTCCTACCATCTGTTGAAGATGCAGCCTGGATTTGATCTGTGTCCAACTCCAATGCCGACTGGACACCCGACAGTGAGGTCTATTATAAATTGATCCTCTGATCCATGTCGGATCAGAGGATCAATTAATAATAGACCACAGTGCGCTGCTGTCCTCCTGTGGCTGATAATATGCGTCTAGTTCTACTTATACTTTTTTGCAATCTAGTTTCATGTCAAACTGTTTCTTCTTTTTTTTTAGCAACGGTGTGTGTTTCTGCAGAAACAGCATTGACAGCGTTAATAATTTCTTGCCATGCTTTACTTTTATCAGTTGTGACTCCGCTGCTGATGCTTCTGAAAACTCTGTTGTTTTTTTCTCATGCGCGCAACACTTTCATTTTGGACTCCTCTTTAACTTCTTTTCACCTGGTTTCCTTGCACACGACCCTCCAGTCTGCATGCCTTTTAAAGTGTTGAACAGCGTTTACCTGTGCAAACCGGCTAGGCCCGCGCATCCAATTTACGAACAATTGGCATTCATCAAATATACACCTGTTTTACGAACAAATCAAGGTTTCCCGCACGTTTCATGAATCCCACGTTAGTGTTTTAGTACGCACATAAATACTAATACGAATTTACGAATAA
>CABFOQ010049818.1:0-19806 GCA_900660455.1 Gephyroberyx darwinii | reverse complement strand
CAGTGTGTAACCTGGTCCACGCGGACATCATCTGGAATTCCAACACGAGCTCTCTTGGGAGGTGGTGGTGGAGATGTGGCGTTGAGTGATGGGCGGCCCCTTTGTGACTGGAAGAGAATAAGGCTAGTTGCGACCTCTGCCTGGAAGCTCCTTTGTTTCAGTGGCTTTTGGACACCAAGTAGTTTGCAGTCACGGTGGTAGATCAGCCATGCGTTAACAAGGCCTAGCATTACGGTTTGCCAGAACAGGTAGAGGTACCACCTCCGTGACCTCATGTGGTACTTGTACCTTGCGATGCATGCATCTAGGAGGTCTATCCCCCCCATGAAGGTGTTGTACTCCTTCACAATGTGTGGCCTGTTGACTTCCACAAATGCTTTGTCTGATTTGCTCCAGCGTCGAGCTTTGTCTTGAGGTTCAACTGCACAGTAGGAAGAGATCAGGGTAACAGATCTGTTGTCATACCACTTGACAATGGCCATGGATCCCTCTTTCTCCACCCTGGCATCCACAGATCCTCTGCCTCTCTTGGCAAGACTTTTGTCATCTTCAAACTGACAACCAGCCAAGCGATTGCTGCGGAGTGTTCCTGTGAAGTAGATCTGTCGCTGAAGAAGCTCAAGCACCAGTGGTGCTGAAGAAAACAAGTTGTCCGCAAACACTTTGTAGTTGTGGTTTGATGGGAGAGTTTCACACAGCTTGACCACAACGTCACCTCCCATGCCAAGTGAGGTTTTTTTCCCAGTGCCACCTTCATAGACCACAAAATCACAGAGGATTCCAGAGGAAGTGCAACGGGCCCAGATTTTCAATCCCCAAGGGTGGGGCTTGCTCTTGACATACTGCCTTATTGGGCTGTGAGTCCCTCTGAAAGACACCATTTGCTCATCAATAGAGTTGTACTCTTCTGGGGTGATCTCAAGGCATTGTTTGCTAAACATCTCAAGCCATGGACGGATCTTCCAGCACTTATCCCCTTCTTGCCTGTTTGACAGTGAAGTGTTTGACAGTGAAGTGTAGAGATGCCAGCAGGGTCTGAAAACGGTTGCGTGACATGTTGTCAGCCACCATGGCACACCTTGTGTCATTTTCCCAGTAAGCACGATTTCCCGGCAGTTGGCAAAGACCCATGCGCAGGTAGCTCCTTAACAGTGGTGTTAACATTTCTGTGATGTGCAGATTTTTGTACACTGTACAGATTTGTTTGCTCCTTCAGTGACTCAATCATTTCTTCTGTTATGAACTTCCTGAAATACTCCAGGGGAGTATGAAGAGTGTCTGGAGATGTGACACTCTGTCCTTTGAATGTGCACTCAGGGGCTTCAAAAGGTGTCTTTCTCCAAGAAAACTTTTTTTTTCCTTGGGCAGTTGGATTTTGCTCAGGGTTCATCTTTGGTTGAGGTACTTCATCTAAATCACTTGATTCACTACAGTCTGAATCAGCAGACTCACTTAACTCATCATTCTCCATGTCTTTGTTGCTGGGAGTGTAATCAGGGTCTTCATCTGAGCTACCTTCACATCCCTCAAACTCACTGTCGTCTCCCTGGATGACTGCCAGCGCCTCCTGAACGCTATATTTCTTCTTGTTGTCCATACTACAGAAAAAAATAAAATGGCATTGAAATATGACTGATATTTGTTTTAATATGCTTTGAATTGAACAATATAAAATATATTAACTAAATATCATTGAATCAGCCAAATTAACTGAGCAGATCATAATTATTTTTCTTATTGACATATATGTCACATTAGGTTTTTCGTGACAATTTTAAGGTTAAATGCCCGATGTGACGTATGTGTCACAACGATATTTATCTGATTTGTTTTATATCAGTTTGTTCAAGAAATGTGTTCACAACAGGTTAAATATAATAAAGGAAATGTTGTTATGGGAACACAAAATCACATGGCTTTTGGCTCCTTCTGTAACCAGTAGCGCAGATCTCCCTCCAAAGTCCTGAATTGGAGGTAATGGCCTGTGAAACACATATTTGTCTGAATATCTCAATATTTGGCTCTGAATATCTCAATAGTGGCTCTTACAGTTTTGCATTCTTGCATATATTTTTTCACTGCATTTAATTTTATATGCATCTGTGAATATATTGACCAAGTTGGAATCAGTCTCCTCTCCTCTTAATTTCTTTATTGGAATAATGCCTAATTTGTAATCCTCTTTTCAAGCCCAATATTATCTGAAAGGTAGTGAAAGCTTTCCAATTCACTAGTAGAGGTGATTTAACGATGTAATACCTCTCTGAGTCCAATATTTACCACCCATCCAATTTTGCCACACATCTCAATACTTTGGCCTGTCTCTCTAGCCTTTATAACCCAGTATGGACTGTATCTATCTCTGATGGAGTGAATATGATGCCAATACAATTTACAAATGTTTTTAGTGAGTCACAAATGTAATTAGTCTTGAATATGCATTAACAATATGCATGCACGTGTGAATCTCAAATTGTGGGCGCACAAAACTTCAAATGGTTTTGGCATTATATTTCTGAGTACGATGAGGAAAAAAATCCACATGTGTATGCAGGGCCGTTTCTGAAAATTTTGGGGCCCTAAGCCACATCCTACCCCCCACCCCCACCCCTACAAGAAATTTTAGAAAATGCACAAATATTAGTAAAAGAGAATAACACAGATCCTTTCAGTGTAAATTACAAGATTATTCTAATGCAATATAAAAACAATAAATAACTTTTAACTAGGACATGTTCAAGAATATTAACAAATCAAAGTGTATATTAATGTAAAAAAGAAAATGACAACATAAATATAAACAGAATTAAAAATAATTAAAATGTAAACTTTTAAACAAATAACAATAAACAGTTTAAAACTGTGCATCTCAGTAAAGTGAATTCTGTGTGCTTATGTGATAGTCTGTGAGGGATGTGTTCATGATGTTCTTTAGAATTTCTGAGTCATTTGACCTGTTTTGGTTAATTTATTTTTCTGTATATAGCCTGGTGTCTTTGTGGAAGTGATAAACGGTGTCACTACAATATTAATTAATATTAGCAGCAATAACAACAAGATAACACAACAACAACAACTCTAATCATCATCATCAAACTTGTTACTCATAGCAACATCATAATGACAACAGTGCTCACTTAATTCAAACATGACATGAAAGAAACTATCCCATTATAGTGAGCAAGGAAACTAAGCTGTTGTTTAAACAGCAGCAGCAAGGTGGTTGTAACCTACCTGATGGTTGACTTCATCCAGTTGTCTCATCTGGTACTTGTGCAGCTGCACTAAAATACTTCTGAATAGCACCTAATACACACACACACAGCCAAATTTTACAAAAAAAAAATACCCATGTCAGGCCAGGGGTAGGTCTACATTATGTGACTTTATTATGCAATAGGCTAACGCTGAACATCTATCCAATAGCCAACAATGTGCTTTTATCTATTAATTCATTCCACACAGATTGATATGCTATTATTTGAGATCGTATCATCCATTTTTAGATTTCAGGAGACAATTAGCTTGCATTAAACAAGGTAGCCTAAGCAAATAAGAAAAAGTGAGTGTCAAAGGTTCAACATGAATTACAACTAAGTGCTCCTGCATATAAGCCAAAATTCAGCTGATGCTGTTAGGTATGTGTAGCCGATTGCATTGTGGGGATTTCTAACAGTAAAGATAGATCATTTCTTAGCTGTATTTTCGGCCTGTTTTTTCTATTCAGATTTTTTCTTTTTCCGTTTTTCTGTTCCAGATTGCTATAAGCGCTTCATCTTCCAATTGGGTTGTTGACAGTGGATACATTTCTTCTTCTTCTTCTTCTTCTGTGAGGTTTTACAGCAGTTGGCATCCATGATGTTGCATTATTGCCATCATCAGGTTTTATTCTCCCTCAGTGTCCATTAATTTTAAGCCGTCTTTCCAGTCCAGTCGTCCTCAAAAAACTAAATAATCATTTCCTCCCTTCAACACTGTCTACACATTCTAATATACTTTTAACCTTGTTCTCTACCCGCCCTATTTTATGCGTAAATTATAATTAAAGTGCTATATAAAATATAGTCATTTAGCCATTTAAAAAAAAGAACAGGGGCCCCCTGGTGGTTAGGGGGCCTATTGCAGTCACTTATAATTCAAATAGGCAAAAACGGCCCTGCGTGTATGCTGCTTGTTAACCCCGGATTGTCGACTTGTCCCGCTAAGTGCAGACGGGTATCTCTCTGGCGTAGGTGCGTGGGTGTTGTGCATAAAGCTTCATTCACATTTGTGACTCATTAAAAACATTTGTTAATTGTATTGGCATCATATTCATTCCATAGTGTAGTCTCCAAATCCACTTAGTCATGTAGTCTGGATTACACCAGCAAACCAGTGGCCTTAGTTGTGCATCTGTATAGTAATCTAGGCATGGTAGAGATCTCTCCCTTTTTCTTTAGGTAGTTGCAATGTCTTTTAGGCCTCCTGTCTCGTCCCATTCACTAAACTGTTTTGAGGGTATTTCCACCGGTAACTGGTGTTGGAAAAAGGACAATATTCAAGGTAGCACATTCATTTTTATTGTGTCTATTCAGTTATTCATATCAAGTGGCAGCAGGGATCATCTATCAATATCTGTTTTTCATTTCTCTGTTAATATGACCATAGTTACTTTCATGTATTTTTTAAAGGTCTAGGTATTTGAACTCACAGATATTTAATGGAAGGAGAGTTTCATTTAAAGTCATATAATTTTTGTATGTCCCTATCGGGTATATAGTTGTAAACAAAGGTTTGAGTTTTTTGTCAATTTAAATGTAATTCATTCAATTCAATTTATATTCTGAGTATGAGCCAAACCTGCTAAGAGTTTCACGCTATTTAGCTATACTAGTCAGGACGTCATCTGCATATAGTCAAATTTTATGCTCTGCCCTTCTAATAAGTACCTTTTATCCCTGGGTCCTCCCTTATTGCTTGTGCTTACGGCGCAATAAATAAGGAGAAGATGACGGGGCTCAGCGGGCAACCTTGGTGGCAACCTCTTTCTATATAAATAGTTCTGGCTGTGGGTGAAGAGTATAAGGTTTTAAAGCACTTGACTTCTGAATCTTCATTAAAGCCAAATCTTTCAAGCACATTCCCTCTTATACATTTGACCTATCACCTTGTCTCCCAGATTGAATGGCCCCAGCACAGATCTGATGGTGTTGGAGAGGCCGAGTCCAATTTTATCCTTGACTTCAACCAACTCCAGAAACCTCTCTGGCACTGTATTGTCGGGCAACATGTAGCGCAGCACAAGCGATTTACAGGAGACATCAGTCGTCTCATCAGCCAGCCCAGCAACCAATAAAGTCTCTGGCACCTGTTTAGCAATCTCATCTCCTCCTCATGCACCTAATACATACAGTCCAATAGCTAATTGGATTTCCCTTTGAATATAGGCTGTTTCTCATAATGTCTCTGGAGCTTTGATAGTTTAAAAATGCATTGAAATATTCCCGAATACAGAGTGTCCGCCGATTCATCATGGCCCCACAGTGTGGTTTCACACTGGCCACACAACTTAATGCAAGTCATGATCCAACTGAACATGTACCTGTTTTCCTCCAGTTGTTGATTATGCTGCTCAGTGGAGTGCCTGTATGCACTGTTGATTTGGGCAGCTATGTTTACCCTTCCCAACAAACCCAGTTTCACAGCATTATCCTGACGACTCCCACTATTCAAATGCTTTGCGGTCCTCTGAAAAATGTTTCAAATCTTTGAAACCTGACTTCGACCAAGGGCAGTTTTAACAGCATTTTAACAGCCTACGCTGGAAAAGGTATGTGAACCTCTAGGGTAATGATTTCTATGAAAGGGGGTAATTGAAGGCTGGTGATCTAATCAATGAGATGACATTCAGGTGTGCGTTAGAGGTGTCCTGTCATATAAAAAAAATATTAAAATGTGGTTACCAACAGAGTCTGCTCTCCAAAACAACATCTGTTGAAGTGGAATATGCCCCAGTCAAAAGAAATTTCAGAGGACCTCCAGAGAAGAGTTGTTGAGGCTCATAAGACTGGGAAAGCATTTTCAAAGACATGGGCCTACAGTCTACAGTCAGACAAATTCAACACCATTGCTACTCTCCCTAGGAGTGGGCATCTAGCAAAGATCATAGCAAGAGCACACTGCATAATGGTCAAGGAAGTGACAAAGAACCCTAAGGTAATAGTTAAGGATATGCAGGCATCTCTTGAACTTTCTAACATCTGTGTTCATGAGTCCACAATAACAAAAACACTAAACAAAAGTGGTGTTCATGGGAGGATACCAAGGAGGCAACCACTGCTCGCCACAAAAAACAATGCTGCCCGTCTAGATGTTCCACAAAGGTACTGGAAGAATGTTCTGTGGACAGATGAGACAGAAGTTGTACTTTTTAGCAAAAGGGCACAACACTATGTGTGTAGAAGAAAAAACACTGAATACCAACAGCAAATCCTCATCCCATCCATGAAGCATGGTGGAAAGAGCATCATGGTTTGGGGCTGCTTTGTCGCCTCAGGGCCTGATGGCTTTAATCATTGAGGGATCAATGAAATCCAAATTGTATCAAGACATTCTCCAGGAGAATATCAGGGTAACGATCCTTCATCTGAAGCTTAACAGAGGTTGGGTCATGCAGCATGACAATGACCCCAAACACAAAAGAAAAGCAAATTTGAATGGTCCTGACCTTAACCCTATTGAATTGTTGTGGCATGAACTGAAGCAAGCCATTCATGCAAGACATCCCAAAAATATCAATGAACTGAAACAGTTCTGTAGAAGAAGAAGCAGAAGATTCATTTATTACATTGCGGGTGCATACGTGCACTAACACACACAACACACACATGCAAGGGGTAGTGACCGCCGGAATGAATTTGCATTTTCCCATCCTTGCCATCCTTCCTCCAGGGGCAGCGGGCAGCCTTTTTTCCTACGGTGCCCTGGGACCAATTCCAGATGTACATCCTTGTTGTGGTCAGGACAGGACAGGAGAGCGTTTTTCTGCATGTTTTTTTAGATGGGGTTCGAACCCAGGACCTTCTTGGAGGAGGAATGGTCCAAAATATTTCCTAACTGTTGTGCAGGTGTGATCAGCAACTACAGGAAACATTTGGTTGAGGTTATTGCTGCTAAAGGAGGTTCCACCAGTTACTAAATCTCATGGTTCACATACTTTTTCCAATCCCAACAGTTAACATTTGAACAATATGTTCAATAAAGACATGTAAAACTACACATTTGTGTCATTTGTTAAATCACATTACTCCCCAGTACCTATTGGATCTTCTCCATACCTACACCCCTTCCCGAAATCTCCATTCCTCTGACACGGGACTGCTCACCACCCGCCACACCAGGTTGTGGACTCTTGGGGACAGAGCCTTCAGTGTGACTGCCCCCACCCTCTGGAACGCACTCCTTGTGGAGTAGTTCTTCTCTTTTCCATTGTTAAGTGCCTTGGGTACCGCTCTTAAATTAAAGTTATTATTGTTATTATTATTTTTATACATGAAGATCAGACCATATTTTAATAGCCAATTATACAGGAGTGCAGGTAATTCAAAAGGGTTCACAAACTTATATGTGTATATATATGTAGCATTAGGCCTATTCCAAGATAGCTGGTCCCAGGCTGGCACCCAATCAAAAATTAGATCTGAAATGATGTCCTAGCCAAGGGACAGTTTGCTCCTCTCGCCATCTAATACCCCTTTCACACACAAATCCCAGGATTTACACGGGTCATTGAACACGGATCATTCCTGTGTTGGTCCCATTCAGTCCAAACTACTGTCCCGGGAATAACCTGGGTCGTCACCATTCACACAGACCGCACAAGACCAGTGTCACCATATTTACATCTGTATATGTCACTACTGCACAGTAGTATCAGTGTGATTTGCCATATTACCTGTGAGATATTGCTGTATTATATTATCTATGCCGTAGATAATTGAGTCTTTTACCGTCCCGGTAATTTGTCACTTTATTTCTTCTTCCTCCATGAATGGACAGAAGCTTTCTGGTTTTGTAAGCGTTCCAATTCTCTGTTGTTATTCGCTCTATTCATTTGTTGTTGAAGCGTTCCTTGGTGTGAACTGTCTTGCATACTAATGTTCCTCTGATCTTAACCAATGAGGTTCCCGTCAATTGCATAACCCGGGTCTGATAACCCTTTCACACTGGAGCAACGACCCGGGGTATTTCTGGGCCAGGCGTTGGTGGCACCACACACCACACACACACACACACACACACATCGCAGGTGCAACATAGCTACAGAGCACACATACATTCTGAAGCTGTCAGGTGTAGGAAACATTAACTAAACTGACATTACAAATAATGATTGATCTTTATATTTTATTGACAACTTTCTGTCAATAATAATGTTAATCTTAAAACAATCTGTTTGTAATAATGTGACCAAGCTCAAGCAAGCTTTCTGGTGACATCTGGCAGGGCTATGAGAAGTTCATTTTAGTCCAACTCTCTATTAAAGACGGGGTTTTCAACTTGCTATGGAACTCCTGGAATTTAGAGAGATGTATTCCAGACAGGGAAAGTCAAGAATTTGATAAATTCTCTTGGGAAGCCAAGGAATATCAGGGAATTTTACAGGAATATAACAAAATGTATTTTCAAACTTCTTTCACACATTCATTGCATTAGATGGTGGAACAAACCAGGAAGGAATCACACTTTTAGCTCATGGAAGAGATAGGACCTAGTCATGGGAAGTTGTGGAAAAAGTAATGGAATTTAATATCAAGCCATGGTGGGAACCCTGACTAAAGTTGTCGGCAAAATAAAAAACTAGGATCTGGCGGATTACCACTTTAAGCACCCAGGAGCTTAGTGCCACTATTATCCTCCTGCGGTGGGATTTTCTGCTGTGAATTATGTAACAGTGATGCCTCAACACAAATCACTACACGGCTGTTGTGTTTTGGGTTTTTCCCGCCGCAGCATCTCCTCATTTTAACACTCAGCTTCCAGGAGAGGTGGTCGACTCTTCAATGCTGCAAGAAGAAACATCTGAATCTAGTGACAGTTCTGACCTGCACGGAGCCAAGGGTGGACTAGAACTGTAGTTTCTTTTAGGGGGAAGGGGGAAAGGGAAGTGTTGTGGCAACTGATTGAGTGACAGGTGTCACTACGGTGACGGAGCGTTGATGAGCAGCAACATGAAGTATAAGAAGTTCATCACCATCATGCAGGCGGCTCTAGGTGTCGCTCCCCTCAATAAGAGAGAGCTGATCCCACCACCGCGTAAACTCTGGAAACCTGCACAGTGAGTTGGGTTTTGTGTCTGTGTGTGTGTGCTGGGTTGGGGATATCTTTCTTTTGATGTGTGTGTATGTGTGTATGTATGCTATATAACTTAGTGAATGGGAAACAGGATATAGAGAGGTGGTCAAGAAATCAATATGAAATCAAAGACAATGAATTTATGTTGATATCTAAGATCCCAAGAGCGCCCATAAAATATAAAGCAGGCATTTTTAATTTTACTAATTTTATTAATTAAATTAAAATCATCGTTCTAACTTCAAGGAATTACATGTTTTATGTGTTGTGGAGGTGGCTTATGCAAACTACTTAACTACTGACAAGATCAGGAAGCGTTCTTTTTTTATTTATGTATTTAATATGCTATAAACAGGGCTCCCATTGGTCATTGAATTTCTGGAATATCATGGAATTTTGAGAGGCGTATGCCAGACAGGGAAAGTCAAGGAATTTGAATTCTCTGTGGAAGTTTGAAATAAATGGGTCACTTTACAGGAATATAATGTCATTTCCAACTTGTTTCACATATTCATTGCATTTGATGGTTTTCAGCCTAACCAGTGTGGAAACCAGACTATTCACCTCTTGAGAAAAACATTAACAAACCAGGATGGAAGAACATCTTAGGTCATTAGAAGTTCATCTACTTAGTCATACAAATCGTGGAAAGGTCTTGGGATTTTACATCAGGGCCACAATAAGAACCCAGTGTAAATACAGATACACATTAGTTTTATTTACATGGTGTAACTGCATGTATTTGCATATATCTGAAATTGTTTTCATTAATCAAGGAAACTCATTTATCATCAGGACTATTTTATTTTATCATAGTGTCACAGCATCTGAACTGTAGAGTCAGACTATATTCGAACTTTCCTAGCTGAGTGAAATAAATGGAAATGTTGGTAACACTTTACTTGAATTGTTGGTTATAGCACATTATAAGCAAATATAATTACATCATAACTGCATTAGAAATGTCATAATGCACAATAATAGATCAAGAATCTGGTTATGAGGCTGTTATGAGAAATGTATTTACCACTGGGCCTATACATTTATTTGTTTATAACACATTAGAAGCACATTAGAATTACATCATTAGAGTTCAAGAGTTTTATTGTCCATTTACATACAAGTGCAAGCACATTAGAATTCTTACTCCTGATCATTCCGCCAGCACACACTATACAAATTATGACATCAGAAATGTCATAATACATTACAATGCATCATGAATCCGGTATAAGTACAAGTAATGTACTTACTACTGAAACCTATATATTTTGTTTGTTTATAAGACATCAAATGTATTATGAGTTGTAAAATGACATAATATATTGTAACAGATAAGATCAAAATTAATTAGATACGCTAATTACATTACCTCAACAGACAAAAAAATTATCTAAGATCTCTTTTTACTATATTCACCCAACTAATTTGATGTACTTCTTAAAAAATTATTAGCAATGCAGGGTCCCTGCACTCCCTCTATAATAATAATACTAATACTACTACTACTAATCATAATAATAATAAACTTTATATAGCTGTATACATGGGCTAACCCTACAGTTGGCGCTGCTGGCTTGTCCTGTATTCTGTAACAGTTCCCAGGACCCGCTCAGCCAGGCCAGCTGCGGTCTTTATGTATACAACCATTAAAGAACAAATACCACAAAATTCCAAACGACGTTCAACTTCGCGGAATACAACAAAGTTGGCTTACCTTAGCATGCCCCCCACCTAATGTGCTTGTCTCATCCATAACCACTCACTTATTCTTACCACTGATTGAGACATATTCCTAACTGCTTTTTTAAAGCTCTCTCCTCAAATGCCCAACTTGCCTAGCAGTGCGAAAACTGACTTGGCTACAAGCCCTTGACAACAGACATGTCGTATTCGAGCCTTCCAACTTTGCTGTTCTGCCTCTGCTGCCAGTTCCAAAATTCTAAATCTCTTCTGCTCATTTGCCTCGTCTACTCTTGCCTCATCTTCCCAGGGGATGGTATGCTTATAAGGCCATAGAAGGCTATTTTAGGCCCTCTGGCCTAAAATAGCCTTCTATGGCCTTATAAGTCTGGTCTTAAGCTAGTGCTCGCTATCTCAGTTGGCACAGTTAACTATTCAAACAAATCTACCATCATACCATACCATACCATCTACCATACTCCAATCTCCGCCCACTCCTAGCTGCCCCGTATCAAACCCGCATTAACACTTCTTTCTCCTAACCTTTTCTCCCTGACGTACAAAGACGATGTGTTTCTTATCCCTATTGTCAGCTAAAAAGTTGACATGAGAAACATTTCAACATTTGGTTATGTCAGCAAGTGTATCGCCCTTGAGAGAAAAATACATTAAAAATGGAGTCCATACATTCTTAAACTTGCCCATATTACCCTTCAGAGTGTACCTTTGGGCCCTTTCCAATTCATCAGAATAAGACAATGTGCCCAAAGTGTAGTGAAGGCATTGTACATATCAGTTGATAGGCTCTGATATGACACCAAACAAAGCTATAATGGGTTAAGCCTGTAGAGTTTTGTCATGAACAAAGCGGAACATGGCCTCGCAAAATACACACAGGCGTTGAACAGAACATGTGGTATGAGGTAGCTGGGGCAGATTTACATTTATAACAGGTGAAGTTGTTTGGGTATATCTTAACAAGTTGGGTTTTAGCAAGGTGTATATGGTGAACAATTCTGAACTGGACCAGCCCATGCCTACCGTACAAAGAAGAGCCATGCTCCAATATTGCATCCCACACCTCATCAAGAAAAGGTGCGCCAAAGTTGTCTTTCCAGAGTGTTCTTATACTAGCCATTGGTTGTGACTGCATATCTCCTATGGAGTTATATATCCAGGAGATCCCCTGATCTTTGGGTTGAAAGACAGTAAGTTATCTATTGGGGTGGGAGGTGGTTTTCCAGGGAAAGTGCTGTAACTTTTCTGCACAAAGAGCCTGATCTGAAGTTAGTGGGAAAAAATTGATGGGGGCAGTGTAAATTTTGCAGAGGTGGCGTCTATATAAGAGATCTCAGCCCATTCTTGAGCCAGACCTGAAAGGCTAGATGTAGTTTGGCAGGAGTGAAGAGATTATTTGATGTAATGGGTGCTGTCAGAGATGGACCTTGTAGGCCAAAGTGGAGTCCATATTTTCAATATTTGGGAGATAATGGGATTGTTATCTTGTGTCCCTGTGCTAGAGGGGCAGTTGCTAAAGAATGGATATGACTGGAGTTGCCCTGAGCCCTCCAATTGGCCTTTTGAATGTTACTGGCCCAGTAGAAATGGAGTAAATTGGGCAAGACCATAACCCCTGAAAATTTAGGCCACTGCAGGTAGGTTATACAAATACAAGGCTTCTTGCCATCCCATATGAAATTGGAGCGGATGCTATCGAGTTTGGTGAACCATGTCTTGGTGATAAATTTTGGGAATTTTGAAATAAATAGAGGAACTATGGGACAATGTTCATTTCAAATTCATCACTGGGTAAAGTTCACTTTTTTGCAGGTTAAACTCATAGCCTGAGAATTTCCTGAAATGTTCTACAATGGCTAAGACAGAAGGTTGAGAGGTTTTGGGGTTTATGAATTAAAGGAGAAGGTCATCAGCATAGAGAGAGACTACATGGCTTACCCCCCGTCAAACTACCCCCTTAAAGCCTGGACACTGATGGAGTGAGATAGCTAGGGGCTCAATGGTCAAATTAAAGTAATGGGGATAGAGGGCACCCTTGTCTAGTTCTTCTGTAGAGAGGAAAGTAGCTTGAAGATAGGTGTGTACGGAAGCTAAAGGGGAAGTATATAGTAGCCTCACTCGTGCTGTGAAAAAAATATCTTTACTTTAATTTATCTTTAATTTATTTGAATGCTACCAAATACATGCATGATGGCAGGGCTTCAAACATCAAGTTAATAAAGAGGCTTTGCAGTTGCATCACAAATCAAATCAACCATAGCTGGTGTCATCATGGAGGTCCATTGGAGAATTGGCTGTGCGCAAATGATGTCTAAATATATATATAATAATATATATATATAATAACCAGGGTGGAAAGAGAAATACCTGAAAAAGATTGTTGTGCTGTTGGTGTAAGTTCATTCAGTCATAACCACAGATATTATTTTTATTGAGTTCATGTCAGTCTATTTTGTTTTTAAATCCTAAATGCACCCAGATATCTGTGTTGATATTTGTGTCATTTTGCATGCCATGGATAAGCATCTCCACCATTTGGTGTACAGTCCAAAATCCCTATGAGAAATACAAATGTGCTTTTCAAAAAATGTTTGAACAAGCACAAGATATACTATGTTTTGTTGCACGTATTAAAATACATCCACTTTATCACCTTTGTGAATCTTTTAACTAATTAAAATTGAGTTTTGCTAATGAAATACTATCATCAGGGAAAGTTTACTACAATAGCTCTGATGCAGAGGTTACAGAGGTTATTTGTGACTTCATACATATGCATGTACATGCACAACCATGCACGTGCATAATTCACTTTGTGAAGAGCTGACAGCTGTAACACATCATTAAAGTATCTTGTAATCTACATTTTAGGAGTTCATTATACCATGTAAAAATCGCTATCTGAAGCACCTGTAACACAAAGCAGCCTTAAGAAGATGTTATGGTGAAACATTAAAATCTTTAATGACTGTTTAGTATATTTTGCTTTTCTTTTTCACATACTTTAACAAATATTCATAAAAAATGTTCTCATTTTAACACCCATAGTTTTCATATACATTCACAATAACAGTTCCTGAGAAAATGTGTGAACCCTCATTATTTCATATATTATAGAGGAAAAACCTTCTTCAAATCAATCTTAATGAAGTAAAGAGCATGCACAAATAAATACGATATACTTTAATTGTTTATTTAACAAAACTGGTTCATTTAACAAAACTCCCAAATATCCCTGTGTGCAAAAATATGTGAATCCCTTCAATCATTAACTTAGGTCATGCTTTGTTTTCAGTGCGCATGTTTTACCTTGAGTGTGTTTCTTTGAGTTACCTCATTGCTTGCTGTGTTTTTAGATTTAAACAGTGCTGTCATTTGTCGTAGGTTGCAGTGGATTTATTTCTTAATTATGGTCTATTGATAGACTGGATATGGCATGTTGCCACATTTTATCTCTCTGGCCATCTCCCACTCACTTAATTACACCTGCTCGGCTATTGGTCCCTGACATGCACTACAGTCCAATACAAGCAAGGTGAAACTGACCTAGCGCAGGCGACGATTGATCGCGCACAGCAGCAACAACGTCAGCTCCTCTTCCCTGGTGTGTGGCGTTTACTTGCTCCCGTCGGAACATGGCCAGACCAAGACGAGAGGACGGTTGATGAGCATGTACATGATAAGTAAAGAAAGTGCACACTGTATGTCTGTGCATAGCGATCGCTGTTACCCTTGTGAGGACTAATTGCCTACCATTTTATTGTAGCGCCTTCCACACTGCTTGGGCTCGTGGTGGAGTTACGTGGGTGGCCGACTCAAGACTTGGATCGGCGTTACTGGAACAGACTCCCTTCTCCAACTATCCCATTGTACAGCCTGAGCGGGATGTGTTGGATCCCGGACTTGATCAGAGACTTGAATATTTCCTGCCACTGTGCTCAGATTGTAGCTAATAAGCCCCAATTGTAGAAGTGCTTTTAAATAGTTGCCCCCAGTAAGGATTGTATTTTATCCATTTATCTTTTAGACCTTGGAGTTTTAGATTTGAGTTTTTACTAGACAGCCAAATTGTATGCTGCATTTTATTGTACTTTTTATAGCAAAGCAAAGTCATTTTAGTCACTTACAGAACTCAGTGAGGTTTGAAGGCTGTCTAACATGAACAGCCGCTTCAATCCTGCCACAGCATCTCAATCGGATTTAGGTCAGGACTTTGACTTGGCCAATCCAAAACACTTCTTCTTCCTGAGCCATTCTTTGGTAGATTTGCTTAAATGCTTAGGATCATTGGGCCTCATTCACAAAACTTTTCTTAAATTCTTTGTAAATTTGTCGTATTTACGTGCGTAAGAAAATACCAACGTGGGATTCATGAAATATGCGGGAAACCTCGATTTGTTCGTAAAATAGGTGTATATTTGATGAATGCCAATCGTTCGTAAATTGGATGCACATGCCTGTTGAAACCAATTTACATAGGTAAATGCCCTGTTCAACACCGCAAAAGGCTGCAGACTGAAGGGTTGTGTGCAAGTAAACCAGGGGAAAAGAGGGACAAGTTTTCAGAATCATAAGCAGCAGAGTCACAGGAACTGATCAAAGTAAAGCATGGCAAGAAATGATTATCGCTGTCAATGCTGTTTCAGCAGAAACACACATCGTTGCTGAGGGAAAAGAAAGAAGTTGTTTGACATGAAACTAGATTGCAAAAAAGTATAAGGAGAAGTAGACGCGTAATATCAGTCAACGTTTGCATGAACGCTATATGATCAAATCTGATCGCATGCACATTTCGTGAATGAGGCCCATTATCTTGTTGAACAGCCATGGCCTGATGTTCTGTTCATGAATTCTCTGGTTTCCCTCAGAATTCATGGTTCTCTTAATGTTGTCGAGTCATCCAGGTCCAGAGAAAGGATAACAGCCCCAGACCACAACACAATGCCCACCGACAATTGGTGCTGGGCAGTTTTGGGTTGTCGCTAAATATGGCATTTTTGATTGCAATTAAAGAGTTACATTTTGAACTCAACTGTCCAGAGAACAGACTGGCAGAAATGTATAGGTTTGTCCAGGTTGTCTTGGGCAAACTGACGACGGACAGCTTTGTTCTTTTTAGACACGCAGACACCTCTTCCTGGCTTCCTTTGCATGAATACCATTTCTATTCAGTGTTTTTCTTGTTGTTCACAAACTTTCAATCATTACTGTAAATTCATAATAATAAGTTTAAGACAATGTGCAATGTTTGATGTCAAGGATTACAGAAATTTGCGCAGGCAGGTTATATGCTATTTTTGTGGCTTTACCAAGCGATGTGCGCATGAACAGATCCTGTTCAAAAGCTTTAAAACTTTTTTTGTGGGTGATATATTGGCTAATTTGACTTTGATATAAATCCCTCAAGCAGGATTTTTCCCCCCGCTAACTATATACGTGTATTATCCAGGGAAGTGCCAAATATAAGAGGCCGACGCAGCCAATGTCCTAATCGAAGCCGGCAACTGATCTGCTTTGGCTCACTCTGCGAGGCAGCCTACTCGCTCTCCGAGGCGGCCTACTCACTCTCCTAAGCTAGCTATCCACTCTCCTAGCTAAGCTATTGATTCGCGCATTAGAATATGTGCACTTGTGAGCACAGAAATATCTTGACCTGTCAAAATATAGAAGCTTACGTTTTATGTTTTTTTGATAAAGAACTTTGCTCCTGAGTAACATACCGCACATATAAAAGTTGTTTAAAAAGCCCACAAAACCACAGGACCTCCTTGATGGCACCAGACAAGGTTTTTATTGTGTGTATGTGTGTGTGTTCATCTTCATAGCTGTGGTTCTTCTTTCATGTCCACTGTATGTGCTTTGATGGCAGGACGGTAAATAAACACTTAGTATTGATTCTCAGTGTAAATTCCTCTGCTTAAACAAATTGTGTGTGTGTGTGTGTGTGTGTGTGTGTGTGTGTGTGTGTGTGCATGAGGAGGCAGAGGGGTGAAAGCAGAGGCAGGTTCTCATCTTAAACTGCACCTGTTGTGTTTGTTATTGCACGCCAGGGTGTTACCGCCATTGCACGCGCATGCACACACACACACACACACACACACACACACACACACACACACACACACACACACAGAAGTCCTGCAGTAGCGGCTCAACCCTCAGCCTCCCTCTCCCTCCTCCTATTTCTCTCTTGCTCTCTCCTCTTACCTCTCTCTCCCCTCCTACTCCTCTCTCTCTCCCTGGTCCTCTCTCTCCTCCTACCCCCCCTCTCTCCCTCTCTCCTCTTACCTCTCCCTCCCTCCTCCTACCTCGCTCTCTCTCCTCAGTCCTGCTCAGTCTTCGTTCCGTGAACAGCTCTCACATCTTTCTCTTTCTTTTTCTTCCTCCTCTCTCTCTCTTTCTTTCTTTCTTTCTTTCTTTCTTTCTTTCTTTCTTTCTATCTATCTATCTATCTATCTGCCGCCGTTATCATCCATCACCATGCGTCTTGGCATCTCTTCCTTCATTTCGGATATCCTGAGCACCTCCAGTAACATCTGTTTCTGCTGGACCGAGGGCAAGGTAGACCAAAAGCATCACCGCCCTGCTGCTGTGCTCTAGAGCAAGGCAGCAGCAGCATTCTGGGATGCTGCTGGGGAGATTTACACTCTTGGGATACGCTGTGTGTGTGTGTTAAGAATCTGGTGTGTGTATGAGAATTTTTTTCATGCTCTAAGTTTGGCATGTAAAGTTGCTTCCTATGCTGTTTTCTACTGAGGTTTGCTTGGTTGAACTGGTGAAATAGAGCCTATCTGAGTCTAGGTGTGTATAGGTGATATATGTTAGGATAAACATGTACAAGTGTGTGTGTGTATTGGAGGCAATTAGTGGGTGTGTTGAGCGAGGAAAGGTCAAGTATGTGGGGTGGGGGTCTTTGGTTCAGAAAGGGCATGGTATTTCTGTTACCAGTATTTGGCTGGGATATTTAAAAAGGTTGTTCAGCGATTTTGCCAGGAGGGCCAGCATCCCCATGCGCTGATGTGTCTTAAGAGAATGTAATATTTTCCTTGTTGACCTGACCTGTCTGAAATGTCTGCGGTAGTAACCTTCAGAGAGCAGCCAATGACCCATGAGTTACCACTCAATTTGCTCGCAGAAGCGTTTGGCTAGCTAGTAAGAGACTCAATTCCCTAAGTTCCCCGGTTTCCTGATAATGTTGTGTCATTTTACATCAGACAGGACCCCAGGAAGCTGTGATTGCGAATTGAATAAAATAAAAATTGAACACACCATGGAAAAATAGAGACCATTTTTGCAAGAAAAAGCCACTTAAATCTAGTTAAATATGTTTTAGTGCCCACATACTCCAGAAATTGCAATTTTAAAATTTGATTTTAAAAAGTCTGCAGAATGTGAAGGGTTTTTTTGGGGGGGGGGTTTTACCTGGTGGGCCTGATTAGATAGATTGGCTTAACCTTGTGTTGAGGATGTGACATTACTGTAGTAGGCCTAGTTAAGTGTATGTTAGCAGTAACATTAGTTGTTAAGTAGTGAGCTATTGGTTATTGCTTATTGGTGACCTGATTTAATTTTCATTGTCATATTTTTATTTGCTGAGATGCTCAGAGCTGGCTAGCATGGAATTAGCACTAAGCTAGTTTTCACTTGTTTGTCATGCTGTAAGTTTGTTAAAGGACTACAGAAACGTTTTGTGAGTTTGGACTAGCATTATCCAAAGTATGAAGCTGGTATTGTTTTATATTTTACATTAATAACTTCGGAACTTCAGGCTAACTTCATTCACTTCCTGTGTAAACAAAACTAGTCATGCTCAAAGTCTTGTGAGAAGAGAGATCTGCCGCTGAAAGTGTAATCTTTTTGTTGAATTTTATGTCCATCTAGCTCTGCTTGCCTCCTTCCATTCACTTTACATGTATTTGAGGGCTAGGATATACAGTACAAGTTGTGTGTGTGTGTGTGTATTTCAGATAATGTGGCGTGTTGAGAGAGGGAAGATCAAGTCCAGTTGGAGGGTGGACATGTCTCAGGGTTATTTCAAGGAGGTCACATGGTATTTGGTTCAGAAAGATGGTATTTCTGTTACCAGGCTCGAACCAGGTTCGAAAGCATTTTTTAGTAATTTTCATTTCTTTTTTTTTTGTGTGGCTACATCGTGTGCACATTTAGTAGCAGTTTACTCAATAGTCCATTGGGCTATAAGCACTGTTGGGAGTCTATAAAAACAAAGAGATGGTATGTGTGTGCGTCTGTGCTGACAGTGAGGTGAAGAGATGACTTTATTGATATTGACAGACATCCTTTGAATGTGTGCGTGAGGAAACCAGAGAGAGAGAGCTGTTGTTTTGACACAGGGAGAGGCAGATGTCCTTTACAGCACAATTTCCAAACTTATACCACACTGGTTGATATTTTACTCAAATAGAGCTCATGGTGTATGTGTGTGTGTGTGTGTGTGTGTGTGTTTGAAATGTTTGCGTGTGTGTGCATTAGATTGATGGATTTGTCCTGGGACTGGAGCAGTATTAGATTCACTGCTGGGCGTCGGCGGGGGAGTGCAAAGCCGGCTGCCCACCATTTATTTCCCCTCTCTCTCTACATGGATATCCATCGCTGATAAAACACTATAGTAGCTTCTCTGTCCACATGTTGACTTTACCAACATCGGCAGTCATTACTGTAGCCTGTAGCATCATACGACATCCCTAATAGTTCAAGATTCATGTTTTTCTTTCTGCCATTACCAGTGAAAAGGTTTTTCCTGTTGTATATCTG
>CABFOQ010049817.1:0-12632 GCA_900660455.1 Gephyroberyx darwinii | reverse complement strand
ACACACATTATAAGATCTGAAACCACTACCAAGATGCTTAAAGGAAAAATCCACCTTCTCATACTCTCACACTGTCAGATACCATCGAATTGTGATGTTGCATGCATTCCAGGAGTCTACCTCTACTTCAGTTAGTGATTTCCTATTTCCTACATGATAGCTAGGGCGTGTCTATGCCCGCAGCCGCGCCCCTTACTCAAAACGCAACACGTCTGAGGCTGCATTGCATTCTGGTCTATTGAGGCTACTGTCAGTGGAGAAATTGGTGTCTCTGCTTCTTCTACGATGGATTTCTCCATGTATGATTGTTGATCGTCGGTCTAGAAAGAAGCCCTCGCTCTTTGATTCTGATTGGCTGACACCAAAACCTGACGGTTACCGTTGATGTTTTAGATCAATGAAAAATGTTCTGCTATCAAACTCCATTGTAGCTGCGCCGGAATTGTCTCATTGTGATGTCACAATGTGTATGATACACCACCAAACAACAAAATGGACCCAGAAATGCAGCAAACGAGTGTTTTTCTTAGTAATGGATACTGGCAAAGTGCAACAATAGTTATGCCGGGATGCTTTCTCACATTTTTACATCAGCCCGCTCTTTGATATCATCTGACAGCACATGTCGAGCGCCAATAACCCGAGGCGATGAAGTCACCTCTCATGATGTCTAATTCCACTTTTTCTCGGACGATTCATATCATCTGTTACAATCTTGTACATAAGACAACAAATGTGTTATTCCCAAGGGTGAATCTGATGATGATGAGCTATACAACCGCATCAGATCATCACTTCTTCACTCTCAGGTTTCACCAACCCACAAGATATTTTTTAAGTCTACTCCCCAAGGCATGATACCCAGTGATACTATGAGTTTGTTGTCACCTTTGCACATGGCGGTTGCTGATTTATACTTTAATAAGACGCAACTTAGGCTATAATATCCATACTGTATATAACTATATTTCTATGCTCATGCTTATAGATGTCCCTGTGCACAGTGGTGCTTTTCCCAGGTTCTGGTTAGAGCAGGAATAATATTCTTCTATTGTACTCACACCGAAAAGGCTTCAGACCCGTGTCATTACGTTCATTACCTTAATTTAATCTCTTTAGAACAAAAATAATAAACACATTAATAAAATAATGTATTTTTCTTGGAAGAGACATTAAAGACATGTGAGTGGAGCAGGTCCGTAACCTCTCCACAAGCACAATACTTTTATTTTATGTATATTCCTGTACTTTTTTTTCATTCGGTATGCGGCACCAGTCCCCGAGACCTCAAACAATTTGTTCATCCTTGTGTTTCTCTTCCATCCCATCTGGCCTTCATACTGGTCATGCTTCATGAACCCTGGCTGATGTACAGGTGAGTCTCAGAGATGGGCCCGCAGACAGGGGCCACGGCCTGTTTGCTGAGAGGATGAAGAAATTTATCATTATCCCCCGCATCCGATTCTTCTCACGCTTTCCGGGATCCGACTCTTAATTGCCCTGAGAATACGTCCAAACAGAGACACTGAGCAGAAACGCCTCTGATGGGGCTCTGCGAATCGATCAGCTTTCGTGCAGCTTAGCAAGAATCTACGTTTTTCTTCATAAAATAAATCTTAGAAGATGATTTCCCAATTGGTGTTGTTATTTTAGAGGACAAGGTAACATATAGCGGCATACTTTGTAATCATCTTCCATTATTCATCTGTCCTGCATCTATCTTGCATCAGTACTGTAGGAAGACTTTTTCAAAAATGTTGTACTGAACAGAAGCATTGTAACTCCAGCGTGTCTTCCAATGATTTCCAGGCCTTCCTTCTGCTTTCTGGTTGCCAAACAAAAGGACAAATCTCAGTAAAAAAGCACTAGTGAATTGTTTCAGAACATTCAGTGCATAAGGGACATTTAAAGAGCAACGAGTGCAACATCTTTATGACATAAATCAACAAACAGATCCCAAATATACTATCTAAATATGCTATATGCTAACTATAGAAGCAGTTCAGCAGACAAAGTCGGCACTCGGATAGGGATACTGTAAGGCAGGTGCAACCAGGGCGGTGGACTTAGGTCTGGATATAGGGCAACCTCTATGGAGAAAGAAAGATGGCCGTGGAGCGAATGCATCTGCAGGTGGAAGCAGCAAGGTGTGCTAAGGCTCTCAGGACTCTCAGGCAAAACAGGGTCAGTGGATGAACTGGGAAAGTGTAGAGAGAACAAAACTCCTCAGAACCTCACCAGAATCACAGTAAATGGGTAGGGAGGACCTTGCCTGTCACCTATGTTCAGGAATAGCTACTCCATGTTTTGTCAGGGTGTCAATTGAGTATGTCCCAAGGACGACACGCCTGGTGACATAACCAAGTGATGTCTAGCAGCAAAAACTGTGAGCAAACGGTGAGAAATTACTTTACCACCTGATTGGAAGGAAGACATTACAGTTGGTCTTGTCCATGAGGGAGAAAAGACTGGGAAGGGGAGCAGTTTTAGGCAGGCACATATATGAGTAGATTTAGGAAAACAAATAATATTCCCACAGGAAATAGCGAGCACTAGTGGTCAGAGGAACAGCGGATTGAGTTTACAGTGGGAGGACCTGGTACATGTGGTATATGACAGGAAAATGCTCAGGTGTACCGAGTTGGCAGTGCAGGTGCAGCAGCGGGGTTGGAAACCTGGAGTGTGGCCCATCGTGGTCAGTGGCCAAGGGTTTGTAGCAACGTCAACTTTACTACTGGGTGAATTAGGAGCTTAAAGCAGGCAGTAAAGACTGTCTGAGGCACTATGTCACACTGACTGGGGCACAAAGCTGCTAAGGTGGGCCCCATGGAGGGTTAAAGGGTAGGAACCGTATGTTGGCCTGCACTGTGCTTGCTAGTATATCGTTTTTAGCAGTATGTTGACTGTTAGATTGATTTGCAAGCATGTTAAGTTGAATTTTCAGTATTTGTTTGTTTGCATCTTGCTGATGCATGTTTGTGTTGTGTGGTTGACTGGAAATAAAGGATATCAGATGGAGCCCAAAATCTAGAAATCGATTTTAAGACTAAGACAGGAGTCATGATGATACAGCTATGGTCACGGGTATTGTGTGGTAGTGGATAGTCATGCCCCATTCTCAGCACCGTGGCATCACTGTCTGTTTGCTGATACAGCACATCAACAACACACTGGACTGGTCCGATGACACGGAGGCACTGGAGAGAGTAGACTGTTCTTCTGGAGGAGGATCAGGTCTTTACATGTGTGCAAACTACATGTTCTATCGGTCTGTTGTAGCTAGAACCCTGTTCCTCGTAGTGGTTCTGGGGATGCAGCACCAAGGCAGAGAAGGCAGGCAGGATTAAAACTGACTCCTGGTTTTTCACCAATAAAAAAAATCTATCTATAAATCTATAAATATGTTGTGATTATGATAATGGAAACAGACAACAATGCACATGTCACTATTCTGTACATTTGATCCCTCCATCTGGAGTTAGGTGATAAGGTGGACAGACAAATATCCAAATCTGCACATTTTTGCACTTTTCTTCTGTATATATGCTGTAATTTCACATCTTGTTTTTCTTCATGTTCTCACTTTTTGTTAAATATTGCATATATTGATATTTTATAAATTATTTCATTCTGCACATATTTCATTTTTTTTGTATATTCTCATACCGTTGTACTGCTACTGCTGCTGCTATTTGGCTCACCCTCTTACTGCTGCAACCTTTTCATACTTGCATCCATACATTCATTGTCAGTTTTGTCTGTTTACATGACTCTCTTTTGCTATATTCTTATTTATATCATATTTTTCTTTCCTGTATCCTATTACTATTTGCTGCTGCAATGACCAAATTTACCCACATGGAATATTGGGTTAAGTTTATTCGTATAAAGTTTCATCTTATCACATCCTGTGTTGAAAATGTAGAAACAAAGAGAGGACACTGTTATATTACTAAAGCCATAGTTAGGCAATTACCCACAAACAACAAGGACTTTCAGCCCATAGTGAGATAATGGCATGTTCTGCTGAAATGGAGAAGCTCAGCATGTTACTTAGGGGATATTGAGATGACAAATAAGGATTTTAGTGCGGTGTCATTTTGATTTATGGGTGCCACATGCACATTAATAAATTAAGGCTTTGGTGAGTTTGGGTTGCCAAGATCCCATCTTCCATATCCCATGTCTTTCAATGGTGATTTCACTTCAATGGCTTTAATAACATGCATGAATGGATAGGCATTTTTTTTTTAAAGAAAGAAATTGTTGCACTGATTTTTTTTTTCTTCCCTCCCTCTCTCTGCTATTAGCAAGCAATCAATGGCCAATTGCCTTTTTAATGCCTTCCTCAGGATCTTGCTGAAAGTCAGACACACTTCAAGGTATCTGCCTTAACTTCCTCCCCGGCTGCCCCTTCATTTTTGCTACCAGTGTGACAAGAAGTGGGTACAAATAATAAAGATAATGTTCGCTGAGTAATGATTTCCCATTTTCTCCTTACTTGTACCCCGTTATTAGTTAGATCAGTATGGCAGTGAAAATTAATTTTCTTTTCACTTAGAGGGAACATTACCATGATTAATTTTGCCATGGAGTGGAGGAAACTCGAGGATTGCTGCAATATGAGGAGTGAAATCAATTTGCTCTGATGTGAGAAGAGCCAGGGACTGTGGGGTATAAACAAGTATGAAATTACCCTCTCTGTCTGCTCCTCTAATAGGAAAAGAGCATCATTTGGCAAGGCCCTTTTGTGTCAGAAATGTGACCCTCTTTGGCCTTCATTGGAATGAAAAGAACTTGGAAATGAAATTCTCTCTATCTATCACCCATTATCTTAATATCACCCAAACCACTTGTGTGGCTGGCAACTGGAAAATCAATTTTTTGAAGTAAAGATAAAGAAAAAATGCAATCCGGTGCCGTTTCTCTTTGGTTTTGCAGTGCAGTTGCTATGCTTTTACTTTGCAATTGCATTTTGTTTCATGATAGACCTCCTGTTGGTCTCAAGTGAATTAATTACAACCACCAGCATATACCCCCACATGGAATCTGCCTTCAGTGCTCTCTACCTCCTCCTGCTGCTAGTATCGAACATCACACTCTGAGAATGGACCTGCCTACATATCTGGATATCTTCCCAAAGAATTAGTGGGTACATTTAGTAATCACATTGACGTTTACATTGCGTATTTACAGTATGCTATTTTAGCAATCTGAGGTTCTCCTCCACATTAACAAATAAGGGAATGAAGGGCTCATTTCCTCAGGGAACACAGAGGAAACTCTGCTAATTGCTTAATTAAAACCATTATTTGTACACAAAGCCTAGCCGAGCATTAAAGCTGCTGCAAATTCTGAGCTGTCTTTAAAAACCAAGTCTTTTTCCACTTTAACGGTCAAGGTGCCATCCTGGCTTTGGTGTTTATGAACTATTATATTTCAGCCTAATTACTGATACTGCTTTGAAAAAGTGTAGCTTGCATAAAAGGAGGGATTGAAGCCAGGAGAGTCTAGCAAGGGTTCAACATGCCTCATGGTCATTCATTTTGAGTCGTTAATGTTTTGCTGTAAAAATTGTTGTCAGGGTTTCAGCAACAAGACTATGGGACAAGAAAGATCATCATCACCAGCTTTAATTTGATATATTGAGGAAATATTCGCCCAGAAATCCAAACTTGACCTTCCTGATCTAAACCCTCACAGTCTTCTTTCATGACATCAATTTCCCTTCTTAAAGTTCTGCTCACTCACATGTTGTCACAAATCCTCAACGCGATGAAGACAAATGGAGGGTCAAAATCCTCATGGCCGAGTCAGTGTCCAGGGATTGGACAACAAGGCTTGTCTGAGAGATTGAAGACAGACGAGTGCCATCATCCCTCAAAGACGTCCGGGTGGCTTCGTCCTTGGTTGCAGCTGGACACCTGAAGTCATCGCACTTGAAATGGAATCAAGACTGATGGTTCAAATCTTTGTCTTGAGGGTATGCTGAGGACCTCTGCTGAAAGCCTCCACCGCTGCCCAATGAAGACAGATGAGCGCTAATGCGGGCTGATTTTTTGGGGGTGCTTGGTGCCATCCCTCAACCGGCGGAGGCAGGAGGACCATCGGGGTGGAGAGGCTGATGTCCTTGGCCACTGAGGCGGCTGCAGCTCTGCATCTTTAGGGATGAACCTGCTGACTGATTAGAGGGGGAAGGACAAGATAGGTTGCCAATGTTTTTCATCTCCTTTTCTGAGCCAGCGCATTGATGTATGACGGTACCTTTGCTCTTAGACTTGGTCTAGTGGATCAATAGTCCGCGAGCTGGCAAAGCTAGAGAGGGATTTTATGAACGACAAGCTGCTCACACTCAGAATGATAGTCAGCGCTGCTCCCAGGGCTCAGGCCGCAGACACTGGAGAATGACTGAGACAGTGATTACATATGGAACACAACACACCAACCTTTGAAACTCATCACTCCTCTGTGGGCTCGAGCTACTTTCTACAGACTGTGTACACACTTCAAATCAGTGTCTCTCTCCTCCAACGTCTTCCTCCTTGTCATCACCTTCACCTTATTGTTCTTTTATCATAAATAGTTTTAGTTTTGATTTAGTTTTGCAACCCCTTCGTCACTCGTTGAACTCAATGTGCTGCAAGACAAATAAGTGATCAGACAGACAGACAGACAGCTGTGAGTGTCGCTAGAGGTTATATCATTCTTGTTGCTATGCAACGCAGAGTTTAGCCGCGACTTACAAGCTATCTAATTAGCGTTAGCCAGCTGACCTGAAGTAACAAAGGGGGTAACGTTGTTGGAAATGAAATTGGACGGGAGATTGTTTACCCATTTTGAAACAGAGAATGTGGGTACATGACAACAAAACAAAGCATTGAGAGTTTTATCATCTCGTCCCACAGCTCCACCTAGATAGCAGCTTCAAGGGCTATTTTCGTCATTGATGTAATGCGCAGTGTGGCTAGAGTTGAGACATGTTCAACTAGAAATGCATTACATCTAAAACACGAGGCATCCATAGAGAGACGCGAGGAGACAAATGAACCATTGAAAATAAGCACAAACATTTAAAAAAGGTTTTAAAAAGTTTAACAAAAGGGTCTTATGTGATCAAGGCCTAAGAGTGAAGTTGCTCACATCAGTTTAATTTTGCTGGTTTTGTATTTATGTGTGTGTGTGCATGTGTGTGTGTGTGTGTGTGCAGTTGGAGCATTAGTTAATCAATGTCACGAGTCATTTACTGACACAGTATTTGCCCAAGATGATTGCCCATGATTCAATACTCAAAAGTAATACTTGAAATTAATTTAATGGAATCATATTTTCACCTGTACCTATCAATATAACTTTACCGTGACCTGTGGGAGCGGAGGGAGAGTGGTCACTGGGTCACTGGGTCTGATGGGCCACTGCTGCTGTCTTAGTGCTTCCTCAGTGGCGGATAGTGAACTGCTAACCTGGCAAAAGATACTTGAACTCTGGCCGAGACGTCGTGAAAACAGCATAGCTTTGTGGATCTGCTGGCCATTTAAACTTGCTGACTTGCATCATTTTACTGTAATGTCTCGAAAGACCTTAATAAATCAATTATATTAAATGAAACATATCTGTCATGTTCATTTAATAGCATATTGGACACTGTTAGTATTATATTTAGGTGTCATAACGTGGATTGATACCGCTGAAACACATTCAGGGGATTGATGGGCTTTCATTTTAATTCATTACTCTATATCAGTGTTCAAAGGGCAAAATGATGTGCAGGCACCAGTCAATGTGATTACCTATTTTTAGCCATCTTTCAAGTGGGCTGACTTAATGCCATCTCATCCCATTTCTGTAGTGTGTAAGCGTGAAGGAGAATTAACTAAATACTTACTTGGACCTATGGAGGATTTCTCTGATGGAGCACGCCATCAAAGTGCATGCTTTTGAGGAGCACAGCACTTAGATTGACTGCATGGAAAGAGGTCAGTATACTGTAGGGTGCATACAGATGTAGCCGTCGTAGAAGTCTTGTTTTTTTTTGCACGGCATGCACTGTGTGTGTGTGTGACTGTGAATTACTGTTGCAATATTTCTCCAGCCTTGAGCTTGAAAAATTCGAACGCTGATCTATTTTCTGCCTTCAGAGGGCAGAACAATATATCTGGCAACAGGATGGGTGAGAAATAAAAGTTTGGTGTTGACATATGCCTAGTACAAATGCAACATAGATACATGGTGTGGCATTTTTACAGTGGTTATCACCCTAAAAGATGGCAAGTTTCACAATATTCCCACAATGCATTGGCTATCTGATGAATTGCGCCGTGTTTGTGAACACTTTTGTGGCGAGGCCGTAGGTTAGTTCAGGTCAGGTTATTCAAAATGGTTCTTGATTGCAGATTTTGATTATCAACAGTGAGCATGACATTTCATCTGAAGGCCTAATCAAAATGTGCCGTTGGCGTGCTGCATTTCACCACGCATGCAGGAAATGTTTCACGACCCCGACACCAAATCTAGATCTACAAAACCATCAGAAAGGTACGCGTTGTTATTTGAAACGTCCGCGGACATCGATGGGAAAATCAACACAGTTTCTGCAGGACACACTCTGTGTATGTGAATGTCCTTGAGTGGCATATTTTCCAAGTGTGTTGGTCATTGTGCTCTGGAACAATGGCTCCTTAATCCATCTGGGTATTATCTACAGAGGAATTAAGGATAGAAATTAATTACAACCGTGAGTTGTTGCAGTATTGTGTGCTGCCATGTTTGGTGCGTCACGTTCCCCACTGCCGGGCCCTGCCACTCGTCCCTCAAGAATTATTGGCGTCTAACAATATTAGAGAGCAATACGGCTTAGGAAATTGGTAGTGGGGCAACAGAGCGTGACAATCAAGATCCATTTCCCTTTACTGTGGCCTTGTATACCAAGTAGCCACCCTGCAGCCTGGCGAGCCTCGTCGTGACCTCATGAAAAATGACAACGTGAGCCTTGTGTGGTCCGTCACTCTGCCCCTCCAACGCTGAAACACAGATGATTTATCCTTTTCCGTTTTGGGCAAGAGAGCTCAAACACGAGGACGTTAGCAGCAAAGCTTTGGGTTTGTTTGATCGTGGCTTTACATTTGTTTACATCCCGACAACGTTTGCCATAGGGGATCTAGTGTTCAGATAAACAGTAACCAGCTACAGGGGAGAGCAAATAGTCAGTGTATTGATCAACCCTGTATTTACAGATGGAAACAAACACAACCTCCTTTTGTGGGGTTGGTGGAGTAACAGATCACAAAAACCTGTAAGCCTAGTTAGAAAAAACACACCAATCACATTACAGATGCTTTTGGGGAGAAAAACAAAAAAACAACGATGCTTTTTTTAATGTTGTATTTTGAAGGTGCAAAGGACGAACATTGTGTTATTGATTGTGGATTACTGATTTTGTGCAGGTAATCAGTAACATGTGACAGATGGCATTATGAAATCCTGACCCTGAAATGAAACCTGAAAATGGAACAGGACACTCAGGACTGCAAACATGGAAACAGGATGACAGATATACTATCGGCTACTTACATAGCTCCAGCCATTTGTCTCTCTCTCTCTCTCTCACACACACACACACACACACACACACACACACACACACACCACCACAGATCCCTCGGCAGTTAATTGCATAGCCAAGAGTTTCTGTGGCACATCAGCAGCCATTTTCCAAGAGGAGCTGCAACTGTTCAACATTTCTTTCAACTCCAGTCCAGCCAACCTGTTTCCATAATTCATCAGTTTATTTGCATGTTAGTTAGACAAAGAGACGGAGATATGTCAGGATTTAATTGCTAATGAGGCTGAAAGGTCAGTTCAGTCAGGAGCTTATGACATCTGACAGCTTATGAGCACACACTAAAAAAACAGGGCTTCTGAAATGGTTCTTAGGTGGTTTGGCTTGAACTTTTTTTTCATCTGGAGAACCAGTTTTTACAGGAGAGGGATGATCAGGGTGAAATGTTCTCAAAAGGATCCATTGTTATTTTTCTCTGAAAGATGCACGCTACAAAAGATTAATTAAAATCTTTTATAGTGTGCATTATAGTGTGATTAATTAAAAGATGTTGTTCCCTGCCTTGCACCCAATGCATGCTGGGATAGACCCCCCTTTCCTCCTGTGACCCTGAATAGAAATAAGTGGGTATAGACAATGAATGAATGAACAAACGATCTATTCATCTGATTTCTCTTCTCTTTTAGTGATTAACACTGATTCATGAATCTGTTCAATGTGCAGTATTGTGGTTTCAAAGACTAACTAAAACACGAGAAGGGAGGGTGAACATACACTTGGTTTTATTGCTTTTTGGATCATGGGTAAGAACAACAGACACTACAACTGTGACAGCCTAATGACTCATGTACTGTAGGTGCTGTTGCACATATTTCATTAGATATCCCAGTTAACACGACACATCACGGCAATGTAACATCATTTAACATCATTTACCAACTGATGACATTGTGGTTACGTCTTATCGTGGAAATTTCAATAACTCCCCTCCCCAATTCAGACTCACCAACCCACAACGTTGTGGTGATTGTAATTTGGTTAGCTGGGGTGGCTGCAATGCAACCTCGATTTTTGATCTTTGATCTGACTCCTGACTAAGATCTTTAAACAGCGAGCCTTCGAGTGGCAGTAAGCTGTCTGTATTTTAAGGCTGCAGGTAACTGAAAAGGTTTAACTTCAATACCCAGAAGTCATGTAACGTGATGTCAGTAAACTGTTATGAGTCCACGTTTGCTTTTCACTCTTAAATTTCAATTCAACACTTCCTGTGGGTGGAGAAGTGTCCATAACCGACACCAGAATTTAATTTGGACCAATAGGCTGAATCTATGTCTCAGTTAGACAGGTGTTTTTACAAATAAATCTCAGCTAGTGCAGCTTTAAGCAATTTTAGTCTAAAGAATGCAATGTTGCCTGTGATGGCAGGAGGAGAAAGCGCGATATCCATGTCCAATCTGAGCATGTGATGCAGTAGCCAAGAGAAATAATGCCAGATGAATGAAGTAATCCCCCCAACATGGCGTTCACCACAGCATAGAGAAACGCCAGTGGAGGAAGAGGTCAGGAAGATTGGACATCACACACACCGGGGCTGGCAAGGCGAGGCTCAGCCTACTGGATTTCACTTTGTCACTCAGTAGAAGTGGAAGCACCATGATTCATTTCCAGTAATTCTTTATTAAAAGTAGAAAATCTGTTTTTTTTTCTTGCCACAAAATCAGTCACCTTAAAACTTTCTAAATTTCTGCGAGCGTGCACGTGCAGGTGCCCGCCTCCGGCCCACCCCCTCGTTGTAGTAGTCGGTAAATCTTTAACTCTGTGATTGATCAAATAAGCACTAATAATATTTCAATCCAACATTATCTTTCATCTCTGAGGGCATCCTTCCCCGTGAGATTTTTTTTTTTAAATTTCAACAGCAAAATGCATCAATCTGGTGCAGTTTGACGTGAACATACAGAGGTCCAAATGAAGCAGCGTGGTAAACCCTTTGAACAGCCGACAGTGATATATGATAGCACCGCCGTCTTATCTGTTGCTGTCTCTCTCCTCTCGTTCTGAATGCTTCTCGTGCCTCCTCCTTATTTCTCTGCTCCCTTCATCTCTCTTTGTCTCTTCCCTCTCCTCTCCCTCTTGTTCAGTTCATTTTGTGGGAAAGATAAAGAGACGCGGTTATCAACGAACACATAAAACTTTAAAGGCTACGTATAATATACAGTATGTGCTCGTCGTTCTTCATCTGTCGCTCTACTGTAAAACAAAATGGCTCAGATCCAAAAACCAATGAGTCAGTGAAGGAGCCAATGAGCTTCTTTTGTCTGTTTGTTTGTTAGAAACTGAACTTGAAGCGTAACGTGTTTGAAGAAGCAGATGGTTTCAGCCCATCCATCACTATCACGTTATCCACGCCTATTTCATATGACATTTTTTTTGCCCCATCGTGGGTCTGGTAGCCTCGTCTATGGAGGCGGTCTGTCAGAACATGTGGACGTTCTGGGCATTTTGATTGGCTTATTCAGTTTTAGCTTTGCCAAGTAGTGAATCTTTTGGCTCCGCCCACTGTCAAAGCACATTATTATACAGAATAAAACAGTGTCTGTGTGTGTGCTGGTGCAACTTGTGTAACGTCGAGCCATTTGGATGTAGAAAGGTCAGAAGTTACACACACACACACACACACACACACACACACATGTTGAATCTCTGATCTTCAGGAGGTTTGTTGTCTATGTTGAATCTGATCTTCAGAGGTTTGTTGTCTATGTTGAATCTGATCTTCAGGAGGTTTGTTGTCTATGTTGAATCTGATCTTCAGGAGGTTTGTTGTCTATGTTGATGTTGATTCTCAGAAGGTTTGTTGTCTATGTTGAATCTGATCTTCAGGAGGTTTGTTGTCTATGTTGAATCTGATCTTCAGGAGGTTTGTTGTCGATGTTGAATCTGATCTTCAGGAGGTTTGTTGTCTATGTTGAATCTGATCTTCAGGAGGTTTGTTGTCTATGTTGAATCTGATCTTCAGGAGGTTTGTTGTCTATGTTGAATCTGATCTTCAGGAGGTTTGTTGTCTATGTTGAAT
>CABFOQ010049816.1:0-25014 GCA_900660455.1 Gephyroberyx darwinii | reverse complement strand
AAACGAACCGGGCTTTGGGCGTCAACCGCGCCCGGGCACGGTTCAGATGGCCTAATGTGAGTGCGCCCTAAGGAGCTGATAGTGGACCACAGGAAGCTGCAGGGGGGGTCACACAGACACTCCCCCATCGACATCAGTGGAGCTGAATTGGAGAGAGTCCGCCACTTTAAGTTCCTTGGTGTTCACATATCCGACGACCTCACCTGGACCATCACGGGCAGGGTGCTGCCCACCCTGGACGATATCTACCTCACCCGATGCCTGAGGAAGCATACGGAGAAACACAGGCATGGTCAGAGAGGAGAATGCTACCAATAGAGCTAGACACTATTGAGGAGATGGCAGAGTTAGAGACAAAAAGATAGTCAGTCCTAGGCAGTATATTGTGAGGTGGGGAGTAAAAGGTATCTCTTGTAGATGGATTAAATAATCGCAACATTCACTAGTCCAGAGGCCTTGCACATTTCCTGTATAACAGAGACCGATCTACATTGGCGCTGTGAAGGAGTGCCGTGGTCCAATATATTATCCATGACCTGATTAGAATCACCCCCCATTAAAACTGGGTAGTCTCCCATATCATTAAGTTTACACTCAAGCTGCCCAAACAATGTGGGGTCATCAGTATTAGGGGCGTATACATTGGCTAATATTACCTTATGACCCTGAATCTCAGAGAGAAGCAACAAGACCCGTCCCACTTCATCCCCACTTTCCCTGATGCACTTAAACTGCAACTGTTTGTGGATCAAGATCACTACCCCCCCCTGCTCCGGCTACTCCCACACAAGGCGGAGACATGGCCCACCCAATCCCGGCAAAGTTTCCTTGATTCCTGGGCCAGTAAGTGAGTCTCCTGGAGAAACACAATATCACATCTCTTAGATTTAATAAATCTCATAATTTTTTTCTTTTTGATTGGGTGGTTAAGACCCCGGATTGTTATGATCAACAGGGGGAACCCAAATGCAGAACTCAGACTCAGAGTAGTGAATAAAATAGAAAAGGTTTATCGTCAGGGGATTCCAGGGAATGAGGATGGATGAAGCGAAAGGTCCGGCATGCGAAGGCAAAAGGGAAAAGGGGAGCTGAAGGCTGGTGGAGCGTGGCGGGGCAGGAATGAGGCTGGATGTGAGCGTGGCTGATGGCTAGCTGGGAGACGAACAGGCAGGTATGCAGACAAGCGATGATCCTGAGGCACAGGGAAACAGAGTTAGCGAGGAGTCAAAAATACACACAAGAGAATGTAACTTGAATGCACAATTCAAGGGGCCGGAGACGTGAGCTAACCACAACGGCTGAAACAACAATCTGGCGATGAGTGACTGAAGAACCGGGGTAGATATACTGCAGAGTTCATGGGTTGATGGATAGCAGGTGTGCGGCAAGGAGCAGGTGAGTGGGCTGGACAGCAAACAGGGACTGGGAGAGTGAACGGAGCGCCACGCCCACATCACACACACACACACAGAGGAAACAAACAGAGACACAAGGGGAGGGAAAACACAATAAACACAAGGAAAAACCGGAGGCACGGCCGTGACAATTTCAGATGAAGAATTGCATTAGATATGACAATATAAGTGAAGTCGATTGAATGTCATAATTCTCAATGACAGGTGTTCATCAAGTAACATGTGAAGCTAGATGAGGTCAGGATAAATAAGATGAACACACTCACAGAGGACAATCAAAAAACACAGGGCAATATTGCCAGTGGTAGAAATATACTACAGTCATAAAATGCATTGGATTTGTTGTAGTAAAGATATTTGTATCTGCCCCAACACAAATATAATAACACATACAACAGAGGAAAATGAAATAATGTATACTGATGTGCTACAAAGGGCTAGATCCCTGCCCGAATCAGAGCTTCTTCCTGTTCCTTGATATCCAGACAGAGAATGGTCTGTGTTTTTACTTCTTTATTACTTTCAAAATTAACTTTTATTTCCCCCCAAAGCAGTTCGCAGCATGCAGCATCATACAAATGACAGGTTAACCATTTAGAAAGCAGCATTTCTTCCTGTCATAGTATTATGTCAGCCAGTTTTCAACCCCCATCTTTCAGACAGGTTGGTACATTTATACATGGGGATTATGTGTGTGCTCAGGAGCAGCAGTTTTGGGCCCTGTCAGTAGATGGTTAAAAAAAAACGGCAAATCTACGGGACTTCCCTACCCAGCCTGTCAGTCTGCATCCACAACAGAGAATACATTACTTTGAACGATGGCTACAACATTGACTATATGACAACCCAACAGCATCTACTCATCCAGGAGGGTACTTAACACATCTGCTCTGAGTCTTGCTGTTTGTATAACTGGGGTGCATTTTGCCTCGAGCATATACACTGATGCATATCTGCCTCCTCCTGTACCTCAGAAGACCACTGCCTTTATATTAATGTCAATGATCTGTGACAGCACTTTGTGAATTATTAATTTGAAGGGGGACGCAGACAGATACTTGACTTATTATTACTACAACACCTATTTTCTCTACGTGTCTATGTCAATCCATTTCAATTCCTTCCTACGCCATTATTTTTTAAATAGTCATAGTTAGTTTTCAGCTTTCCACGATGAACATGAGAGGACTGCAGAGGAGAAAGAGCTAAGAGTGCATAATGGATAAAGTGGATAGACAAGTGCCTGTCATTGATGAGGTGATATGTCACTTGAGCACTATTAATTTCCCATTTGAACACTCCACTGCACTGTGTTTCATTGTTCAAAAAAATAAACTGGAGGTCAGATAACAGCATATTCCTAATTGAATGCTGAAAAAATATGGTAATGAGCCTGTGCCCAAACAACATCTAAGATTTACAGATGCTGTAGACCAAATGCCAATCATAACATAAATGCCAGTCTAACAATAACTACTGTCACACTGCCAAATCTCTAACATGGCATGCAAAATATGGAATAACAACCAAGTCTGCCACAATAGCTTGGGTGACAGATGTGACACTGGGTGGGTGTTTTAATCTGAAACACCTTTTAATAAGTGCATTGGTTCCAGTGCCATCATACTCTCAACTAAAACCTGCCACTTCCTTCCTTTCCAGTATTTCAATACGGCCATGTTTCACTCGTAGACGTTTTCATTGGCACTTGTTTAACTATAAATCTTTTCTGTTTCATCATTACTTTTTACTTTATTACTGCTTTTATATCTCTATTATATCTCTCTCTTCAGTCAGGTGTTTTGCTCCCTATTAATGAAACTCTGCTTGCAAAATGATTTAAAACTGATGAAGCTGGTCTCCCTTGGTCAGTCTCAACTGCTAATAAAGGACCATGAGGTACACTCAATAAGCTATAAACTACTGCCTTTTGAGCACTTACGTAGCCAATTTTGACTTTGCTCTCATTTTTTATGGGATTTTGATTGCATTTTGATTTTGTATATTGTTCTACAACCTTTGTGTTTATCTTGAAGTCTTTGAAAAATAAACCCTAATCTCAATGGGACTGCATAGTTAAATAAAGGCTAAATAAATATTTAGCCAATATTTGCCATTGAGCTAAAAAGGACCGCAGGGACAGCTAATACTGTATCTATCAAGCACCCAAAATATTACTCAAGGTCTGACTCTAAGAGACCGTCGGCATATCGGCCCTGGGATGCGATCACAGGCTCATCTACTCTCCTGTATGTCTTAAGGTCAACACCAGGCCAGTATAAAAGTGAGGTGTTCTGAGCAGTGACTCTAAACCAACACTCCTGTTCTTGGAAGATTTCTGCATGTGGGACATGAATAACACCATTTGAAGTAAGTACAATGTCAAAGCAACATGAATGAAAATACAAACATCTAAACATCTAACATCTAATATGAATACAGGCCTTTTATCTTTTTCTTCATTTTGTTCTGCGTATTTCTGGTTAGGCAGCGTTCTGAACCTAGACCTTCTGTAACAGTTGGGGGGATATTTAAGCAGGAAGCAGAAACCAACCCTCCCTCGCCAACCCTGCAAATATTACTTCACTAAACTCTGTTGAGAAATCAACTACTGATCAATAAAACTAAAATAATTCAGAAATGAATTTGTCTACTTTCTGCCAGGGTGTAGAGCTCAGTGATCTGGGAGGACCTTGGAGTCAAGCTGTTGAGATGAGTCAGTTGAGATGCTCTGGGCAGATTGAAGTTTTACTTATGTAAACAATTCTTGGAGGCAGAAATAATACCATTCGTTGAGTTGAACCTCACAGGGCAACAGCTAAAACTGAAAAACTGTTGTTTTTCAAGTTAGTGAACTAACTGACAAACTTGAATGTCAAAGCAGAAACTCTGGTCAAAATATAAATAAAAAAGTGGCAAAGACTTTCTTTCATTCATTCATTATCATGGCATTCATGGAAGGTCAACAGGCTATCTTACCTAGATAGCTTTAGGCTTCTTTGCCTTGTTTGAACTTGGAAGGTCAACTAGGCTAGATAGTATTTTTTGAGTTAGCTAGCCTAGCAAGAGTGCTAGAGTCATGATGTTAGCTGCCTCCTTTCGTACCACTTTGCTTTTTCACTGGGCCAGAAAAACTATTGTTTGTTGGCTCTGCCTATTTAAGTTTAACTAATGAGTTTATGTCTGACTAGAGCAGCTCTGCCCCAGAGACATTTTTGTATAACTAACGTCCAATCTGCGTGATTCGGGCACCTGGGCGCCTACCTACCTTTGGAGGTAGGTAGGGACACCCAACGGGGAGGAGACCCCGAGGGTCCCCCCAAGAGGGACTACATCTCCCAGCTGGCCCGGGACTGCCTGAGGATCTCAGGAGGAGCAGGAGGAAGTTGCTGGGGAAAAGGACACCTGGGCTGCTCTGTTTACCCTGTTACCACCGTGACTCTGAACCGGATAAGCTGCAAGAAAATGGATGGATTGGACAGACAGATTTTTCTAAAATGAAAGAGATGACATTACAAAAAGATGCCCTGTTTATATAATCAGTGCCTTTAGCCAACTGAGCCACCAGGATGCCCCAAATATGTTTTTATGATGATGCAGTAAGTAGCATCCTTTTCAGCATCTAAAGTTGTCCAACGCTTACCTTTTAACTTTTAATGTTAATCTGTGCTATGACTGCCAATGCCACCACACACATGATTTGTGTTTGGAAATGGAGAATCAGATCAGAATCAGAAACAGTTTTATTGCCAAATATGTTTTCACATACAAAGAATTTGACTTGGTGTTCGGTGCATAACAATAAACATAGCAAGAGAAGAATAAAACAAGAATAAAAGCAAGTACTGTAAAAGGCAAAGGTCAAGAATAAGAGATGGGTAATTGAATTATATGGATTTACTAAAAGCTAATGTGATATTTAAGACATAGTTTGAGGGGAACTGGCAATAATTCATTTCAGGTTAGTCATTAGTGAGACTCCTAAGTGTCTGGCAGGACATGGGAGGAAATCAGGATGGAACACAGACACCACCTGGTGGTTAGAAAATGTAAGTGCAATTTAACTGAGGCTCAATATGTGATCCATCAATGGGATGACGGAGTGCTGAAAATGTTCACAGTAGAGTATGATTTATCCTATGCCGACAACCTAAAGACCATCTTAAAGTCACTACGGCAACCTATTTTGTCCAAAAATCCCATTTAGTTCACTTGATTCAGTCGTCGGCGAGTTTGAATGTTTATGGTCTAATGGTTTGGATTTCTCTGGAGAAAATTCGCTGAGTTGGTACTTTGCATTCATGGTAAAAGACACACACAGTAACTTACCGATTCATTTTGCTCCAGACCTTGACAATGGCCAAACCGAGATGTGTCGCTCAGGAAAGGACCATCTGAAGGTAGCCTACTCCAGGACATTGATGTCTTTCTAAAACAACAATGGGTTATTGACTGTACGTTTAGGGTCTTCAATCCCATCGATCAATCAAAATCTGTCCACGCTTTAGAAACAATTAATCTTTTTGCCCTTCTCTTGACGTGCACTTACGGTAACACAGAGCTAGAAGTCTGTAGCAGAAGAAGAGCAACAGAGAGGAGGCCATGTTCTCGGTTTGGCTCCATTCTAGAGAATCACCCAACCATCATGAACCTACCAGAACCAAACACCTCCACAGGGTGCTTTTTCTCCAGGGCGTAAAGGGAACCCAGTACAGCGCAGGCGCGTGCTTCAGTGACCTGAAGTCTTACAACCCTTACAGTATCTTGCTTGTTTAACGTAATGTCTGCAGTCTGTAGATGATGATGACTCAAATCCATTACACCAGCTCATGGGGCACGTCCCTCCCACACAACAACTTTTGTTGTCAGGGGTCACCAACAAAGTATTCTAGAGCAAAACTGCCAGCAAGTCAGACACACACACGCAACAACAGCAGAGCATCATTTCCGCTCAAACACAGACCCACACATAGCCCTGATCCAGGACCCTGTGGGAGTCTTTCATCATTTGGCTGTTTACTTCTCCCATGCACGAAGGTCAGCGAGCCCGATAACGAATTTCAATGACCTAAACAGATGTCCATAATCCTTCACTTGTCTACTTGCGGGGCGGCGGGTGGCGCTCCATTTTATATGCACAAATAAACTTTTATACTTTGTTAAAGACGGGTATACTCCAACATCTCCATTTTCAATCCAATCCAATCCAATCCAAGATGTTTGACAGACGCCTCAGACTCTTCTTCGGCATTTGCGTCCGCGCAATAACCAGCGTGCATATTGCAAAGTGCCGAAGAAGAATTAGTCATCTTGGATTTCATTACAATGGAGATGTTGGAGTATACCTGTCTTTAACATAGTATAAAAGTTTATTTGTGCATAGGAGATGGAGCGCCACCCGCCGCCCCCAAGTAGACAAGTGAAGGATTATGGACATCTGGTTATGTCAGTGAAATTCGACGTATTGGTTTCGTTATCGGGCTCGCTGACTTTCGTGCAGTAAAAAGTCAATGGATCAGGACAGGACCCTATGGGAGAGGTAAACAGCCATATGATGAAAGACTCCCACAGGCTCCTGGATCAGGGCTAACCCACACAATGCTGTACCAGAACCAAAGGCACTATCAACATGCCAAAGACGTAGGCAGATGTGTTACTACCATAGGGCATCTATTCCTGTGCCTGACTAACATTAAAGGCATAGACCATCCAATAATCTAAATTTGTCAGCTGTTTTCTTACTTTGAAAATAGTCTAATAGAAAAAATAAATCAACACTCCACACTCTAGATCCTGTACTGGTCCCAAATACCAAAATGAATGGATAAGATAGGACTCAGTCTGTAGGCTCAAAAGCCTAAGCTAGAGTGACTCCTATCATTTCCATTAATTCAGAAGTGAGAAACATATGGCTCCTATGGAAAAGATCCTGTAGAATATGGATTTATTTTTTCTATTAGACTATTTTCAAGGTAAGAAAACACCTGACAAAGTTTGATTTTTGGGTGGTCTATGCATTTAAGTAGTAGCTAGGCTAATGTTTCATTTATGTTTCATGTTTTTTAGCACCAAAAAAGTGCCGGATATCTCCTCTCCTCTTGCTCATGTTGACTCTGTGAATGAAAGTGTATTAAACTAGCTAGATAGCTAGCTACTTACGTTAACCTACAGCGTCTCCATTGGCAATGATGGGAGTGAGGCAGGCAACGAACGTATGGTCCACTTTAGGGGTGTCTGAAATCGTATTACAAGATTCTTCCGGGTATGAATATGGGAAATATATTGTAATATTTACGATTACAGGTAAGAAGGATAAATGTTGTTTATATATCCTGTTGTTTTTACCTCTTTTGGCGGGGTCCAATGTGGAATTTGAGTGGCTTTCAAACTTTTGAATCTATTAACAGTTCCTTAAAACATCAGGAAATGATTAGAGAGTCCAGGCAAGGTCAATGTCAAATCGATAAATTGACAGTAAATATTCCTAGGGTACAGTTCAAGTCCCTCATTTCCAAAAGTCCTAAGAATTTTAGTCAATAGACCTGAAGCAAAGTCTGAGTAATTATCTATAGGTCAAGATGGGATTATCAAGACTCCCCCTGACAAAAAAATGACATTTGAAAAACCCTGATGTTAAAATACACGTGTTGGTTTTCAGATGTGAAATTTTTTTTCACGTGTTGTCTTCGGGATCACTTCTGAACTTTGCTTTCACACGTCAATATTTGTTTAACTTGAAAATTAATTTCACATGCAAAGAGACAATTAACAGGTGAAAATGTCACATGTCCCATTCTTGTTTTTTTAAGGGTCTGCTTACAGTGAGTCAAATCTCAAGTGCCAATTCTGTGCTCGCTTTCCCCTAAAGACTACATTCATGCACTAACCTAGTTGGATTTAAAAGCGTAAGATTGGTGTGTTCATGTGCTTATATTGGCCTATGCTTTTAAATCCATGTCTGGCTTTGGATGAGTGCACACTTCAGGGACAAGGATAGAGGATTTAGATGAAGGGCAGGACCTTGGTTCTGAGTGCAGTTCTTTCTCTATTTTCATTGGAATTAAGAAATTCAAACTTTTGACAAGGAAACCACTTACTGTACATCTACTCTTGGCAAAAAAAAACCCTGATGGAAACTCATTTTAATTACTGAAATTGCAACATTAGTTTATTTGGTGTCTAAATCTCTCAACAGGTTGGAAAGACGCGCTATGTTGGAGTGCCTCTCTACCGTGGAAAAGCTCTGATCGATATCCAAGAGTTGTACACGTCCCAGAACGGGGACCTGAAGCCTGGAAGGGAAGGTGCGACACACCACACCACAAGTTCAGCCTTCACTTCAGCCTGTTAAGCCAGCGGTCCATAAAACTGTCTCCAGCGCGATACGCCATCATCACATCACACCCTAATTTTCTTGAACAACACCTTACAGTTGAGCGAGTATGCTTTGCAATGCATAACCGGAGTGCAACGGTGAATTAGGCACTAGGGGACACCTCCAACCCTTTCCGCTTATTAAACCACAACTACAGTTTTAGAACTTTGCCATGCCAGCCCAAGCAGAGAAGAACCGTTCTCTTAACAGTGAAATGTTGCACACTCTGTTTTGTCCTTTTTTACAAAGTTCAAATCAAGTTCCTCATTAACTGCAACTCATAACTAGGCAGCATATGCCATGTTAAATCATGTTGTGCCTACGTGCATTCCTGTGTTTGCACAATATGCGAGCGAGGTGCAGAATGTGTGAGAATAATGTGGAAGTCGGGTAATTAGGAAGTGTGTGTGTGTGTCTGTCTGTCTGTACGCATGTCTGCAACTGCACAGAGAATGCAAAATGACTCCCCTAGCTGTCTGCTGTCTCTCCCCCTGGGCCCCGCAACCTTCCCAGGCTGAACAGATCAAGCCAGCCTGCTTCCCTCCCAGGGTCCAGGCTGGTTAACAAGCAGCAGAATAAACGCCAGCCAGCTAAATTGTATGTAACTTTTTAGTTCACACTAATAGTGTGGCCTTTATTGATTTCTTGTCTCAGCCTTCAGCTTGGCGAAACACTAATGGCAATGGTCAATAAAAAACCATGAAGTGGAAGTTCTCAGTCCCCCCTCCCTCTGTGTTGACCACATCCCTAAAAATAGCCACTCCACCTCCTTCAGAGGCTGGTGAGCCAGTGCTGTGACAGCCAGTTATTCAATAAGAGCTGCAATGCTTGCCTTTTTGTTTTCTCACTATACATGTAAGCAAGCTAACACGCTGAGCCATACGCCAAACTACTTTGAATCCTGTCCCTGCCGACTCCCATTCAGATGGCCGGCCAGATTCAGCGAGTACCCTGTCTCTTCCGATCAATAAAAATACTTTATAACACAATGAACAGAGCTCAAAATAACACTGTGCCCTGCATGCAGAGATTGAAAAGGAACAGCAGTTTGGTAACAAGACCAAAGGTATCTTGCAGGGCACTCTGGGACCTGCTGCTTGAAAGAATTACATTCACATTTCAAAAGAACATGTTTACAATAACAAATGCCCTGTGTCTATGTAGCTACCTCCCACTGTTTTATTGACTAGTAATGTCAATGTGTACCCCTGCCTGCTGCTGCCTCTCCCTGTACACTTGCACTTATTGAACCTTGCGGAAATAAATTTCATGAGTACGGTTCAATAGAGCTGAAATTATTCCCTTATTCCACCCATGAAAACAACCGGCTATTCTGCATAGCACGTGTCTTTCTTCAAGCTTCCCAAGCCTGAATCTTGTTTGCCACAGTGTCATTTCTCTCGTCATATGTGTTTCCACAGCATACCGTGGAACTTTTGAAAGCAGGCCTTATCCCCCTCTACAGGTATAGCAGGTATAGCGTTGAACCCAGAGCAATGGAGCCAGCTGAAGGCGATCATCCCAGACATTGACGCAGCCATCCGTAAGTTCTAGTTGGGGACCCCCTACGGTGCTGCTCCTCCACAGCAGCCCAGTGGTATCGATTCACCTTGCAGCCTCGAGTCTGTTGTCACAGACAGTATACCACTTTATTTAATACACTGTTAAATGGACTGTAATTAGAAATCTGTCTAGCAGATGTGTTCAGTACAAGGATGCTTTCTGCTAAATTGCAGGTCAAAGTACCGTGTCTGTAGTGTTTTAGTTTCTTCTGTGGTTAAGTTTTTATTTCAGGAAGTAAATGAGAACTTTTCGAGAACTATTTTGATGATGGATTTGGATCTGAGTGCTGTAAAGAGAAGTTAAACAAGTTAACAAGTTAAACAACGCATACAAAGCCTCTCCTGGGAGATTAGTTTGCCTGCTATTTGAAATGTACTTACAATAAGTCTCCTAATTAAGCAATGTTTTGCATTGTCCCTTGAGTCAATCTAATGACCGATTGCCAAAAGCAATAGAATTTGCCTAATAGAGCACATGCTACCAATACCAGTTACAGCGTGAGCACCAAGTCAAAGATAATGTTGTTTGAAATTTGTATTTCTGTCATTCAAAGTAGCAGTCCCATGCCAGCTCTATACATAATTCTGGTGTATATTTCATCATTACGAACATAATCATGTTATTATAATTATGTCCTATAATTGTATTTTAACTTACTTGAAGTCTCTTTAAAAAATGATGCAGACAATTTCATCAGCTCTATAAAAAACTTAAGTCTATAAAATATGTGTTGTCCTTTTAAGTTAAGAAGGCTATTTGCTGTTGTGCTCTTTAATGCATGACTGACAAAGTCCATAGTCCATTCAGCTAGACAACACAACTATGGATAACTCAAGCCTCTTGTTGAAATCCAGAAGAGGGAGCATGGAGCCTATATTGATTAGTGTTCTTTCAACTGGAGCCATTTAGGCAATGTACAAGTAAAACTGGGGTTGGCGAATGTCAGAAAGTTTGAAGGCAGTACAGTGTGGCATGAACAGCCGTTTCCATCGCACAGACTACCGATAAGCTTGGAAATACACATCACTGCTCGTCTTGCTATTCTCAAGACAACATGTCTGTGATTGTTTTTCCATATTGTGCTGTGTTTTTTCAAAATGAAATTGTGCTTTTTAGGTCGGGAGCCTTGAGGATAGTTGCATCTTGAACATTTATCCACATACCAGTGTTGATCTTTATCTTAAATATTTATAAACTGATAGGCATTTTATATTTGCAATTTTGTGCTTTGAGTTGAGAATGGAGGAGAAACTTACAAAAAAAAGTTTCACTTATTTTCTCTATGCAAGTCAGCCTACTTTTTAAAACTCCATGCCCATAAGGCTACTGGCCAACTCTCTCTTCAGTTGAAGTACTTAAAAATGACTGTGGGTGGCGCTCCAGAGTGGCGAATACCGCTCCTTCGCGCTTATTCTGGCACTATCAACCCCCTCTGCCTCGTACTGTGTGTGCGTGTGTGTTGTGTGTCGGATAGAAAGTCAGCCTGGTTTCCAGCTGAGTGCTTGCTCTCTCACAGTGCGTGTGTGTGTGTGTTGTCATTATTATCCACTCTGCTCCAAGCTCAGAATGGCCAGATTCACTCAGACTGAAACAAGAAGGCAGCACCATCCACAGCAGCCCCAGCCCGCTCACTCCAGCCTGGTTTTCACCGGACCGGGGGCACCACCGACCCAACAACCACTACTACTTATCCCACATCAGCACCAGTACCCCCCGATCACATTTCCGAAACCCATGAACGGGTCAGAACCCATTTCCATTCATCCGGAGAGCGGCAACATGAAAGACCAAGATGCCATTAAGCTGTTTATCGGGCAGATACCGCGGAACTTGGAGGAAAAAGACCTGAAACCCCTGTTTGAACAGTTTGGGAAAATCCACGAACTGACAGTGCTTAAGGACCGATACACCGGCATGCACAAAGGTAACGTGTCCCCCGACAACGGCTGTGAGGCCCATAGCCTGATAATTGCCTATAATTAGTTGTGCCTTTGGAGCAGAATTGTTGAAATAGTAGGTCGGAAATGTGATTATTTCCCAGCCTAATGTCACTTTATACATTTTTGTGGAGGCTTAACCGTTCCAGGCGTAATGTTAGCCTATACTTCTATGTAATTCAGAATAATGTCTGCATATTTTCGTCTAACATGTATGTAGTGGCCCAGTTATGACTGTTTTGTTTTTCAAGCCTAGCTTCCCTTGCATTTTGGACAGCCTAATATTTTCAACGCCTATTTGTATTCATGGATAATTCATAATTCCATATTAGATCGCCTTTTTTGTTATTTTTGGGCTACCCCAAATACGCGCGTTTCATTGGGATTTCTTAAAATATCAGGAACGGTAGGGAAATAAGCGTGCCAAACTGTATTCACCGTTATGCTCTTTATTTTATTGCAACTGAATTGTATTTTCTCAACGCGCTCTCAGAAGTGGGGCAGAGGCGCCTGGAAAGGATGCATTTTTAAAGAGCCATCCCTTGCCAGTCCCATCTTTTGCGGAGGGGCGGCATCATTTATTCATCCATATGCTTTCTTTAACATCTTCCCATGTTGGAGCGGGCTGGTTGCAAACCCGAGACAACGAAATCAATTCCGTGCCACAATGTCTCAAAATAGGGACGCAAGAACTGTCACAAGATGACGGACGTCGCCACGACGCGAGCAGTGATGCTGCGCCGCTCCTGCTGAAATGGAAGGCTGGAGGGAGAGGGTGTAAATCCACACAGTCCACAATATACAGTGACAACTTCCACGTTGGATACTGAAGTTGGTCATCAAGGATACATACTGTGTAGATCACAGCCTTGGTGCCAAGCTGTGGCCCCCCTCACATTCAATAACTCAATGTAGACATCATCATCATCATCATCATCATCATCATCATCATCACCACCACCAGCTGAAGCTAGGCCTCTTCCAATAAAATAACCATAACAATATTTACCTATCTTGGGCATGCATTGTTGCACTCAAGTCTGTTGACCTGATCAACTTGCATTTGCTCAAGGGCATACTCAAGTTGGGTAAAGAGCGTAGCCTCTGGAGAATTGCACCCTTACACTGTACAGCTATTGGAAAAAACATTCAAACATTCAGGTGATTGCTAAGAGGCTTTCACGGTAATCATGATATAGACGAGGCGATCCATTTCATTATAATCAGAATTTCCATGCATTGGGCCACTATAGTTGATATAGTTGCCTGCAAGACCATATCCATAATTAAAAGGGAGCAAGACCACCACTGTCCAAACTATATTTCTCAGAGATTTATGTTTACATTGCATTCACATATTTATGGTTTAATTCTCTGTCTCTCCTGGAATCTTTCTGGTTCTGACCGTCCCAAAAGAGGACACAGACCACAAACATAGCCATGAATGTGTTTTGTCCTCCTTTAAATGGAAATCCCCCTCTAGCCACAGTGGGGCTAAAAAAAAAAAATAGGCCTATTGCTAAATTCCATTTTCCCTTTTGATGTTTCATCTTGCATTCATTCCAGCAGAGCAGATGTTGATATGTGATGGATGCTACAGTACACGAGATAAGACTTTTATTGCAGTGACATTTAGAAAAGACAAATGACAATCAGTGACAGTAATGTAAATGCCATTTGCAACACAGTGTAACACAGTATCATGTCTTGGGTGACATATAGAATCATCTTCATAAAGATCTGAAATTTCCTACCATTACAAAGGTTATCAACCCTCAAGAAGCCTTTGTGTTTGTTTTGACATATCAACAATAGAATATTGTTTGCCCTTTAGTTGTTTGTTAATATGGAAGGTTTATTAACTAAAGCACAGTATTAAACCCAAATAACATTAAACCTAATCAATGAAATTTGAATTGTTATTTAAACTGAGGAACATTTCCATGATTGAAAATGATATCTATTTGTTGTCTATTAGGACATTAGCTGGTTGAAGGTCTCCAGCCTCTAAAATCTCTATCATCCCATTTGGTTAACAAAATGTTCGAGGGTATGAAGGTTCAATGTCAACCATACTATTATATTATACTCTTTATTACAGACATATTTGATGAAGCCACATGCTTATTCCAATTTGGCCATATGAAATGCCATTGATTCTCGAGTTGATATGATTGTCAATATGTAGAAGGAAAGACATTTTTCAGTAGCGCTCGTTTGGCATTTGTGTGTGTGTGTGTGTGTGTGTTTGTGAGAGAGAGAGAGAGCGTGCATGCATGCATGTGCCCGCATATGTTACTAAAATGTCATTGCCCTGTGTTGCATAATGATTGCAGTATTTAGCTCTTGACTGATTGTTGCCTGCTCACAGACAATTTAGATACTTGGAGGCTTTCGTGTTGAGGGAGAAAGGAGCACGGGTGGATCTGTATGTACTGCGAGTGAAATATATGACAATTGTAACTGTAGGGGATCAAATTCAGCAGTTGTGTATTAATTGCACGCCTAGATTGTTTTTCATTTTGTTTTTTTTTGTCTGTATTCTTTTCACCACCACCATCATCAATTTATTGCATCATTCTTGCTCTGTTAGTAGAATATAACAACTCAGAAAATTCATTTCAGAAGATCTTTTTAATGAGACGTGCTGTTTGTATTCAAAGTTATGTGGTGCTGTCTTCTACACGTCCCTTGCCAGTTGTTTTAAATTCAAAATTCAATTTCATAAAGGAATGAAAAATGAGAAACCCCAACCTTGAAAAGAATGTTTTTTTTTTTTTTAACATGACCCCTTTTCTGCCTTGAAAAAAAAGTTCTGAAAATGGTTTGGAAAAAAGAAACGTTTTTTTTTATCCACTGGTATGGCAATCATCAGCCTTGTTGTTACCTTTTAATTTCATCAAGTCTCATTACGTGCCACCAAGTAATCTAAAAGATTTGCTTGTTGTTTAAATTGAAATAGATGAGATCACTTCTCTGATGCAAGTAAATATTTCAGAGGTTAATTCTGAACTGTTCCTCCAGCGTACTTGTCAAACTTCATTTATAGTCTTATTCATTAACTTCAAATAACTAATTTAGTTTAGTTAAGTCTAGTTTAGTCAAATGAATTGGCTTACAATTGTGATGAATCCCGACCACACAATTAACAAATAAGTAATCAAACCATTACATGTCAATGGTTTCTGATGGGGTTATTTTATAGTCATTATCTTATTAAGCAGAAAGGATTATGAACATGGTCTTGATGGAATTGTAGTGGAACACCCTCAAAGATGCACACAGACATTGATGGACAGTGGGACAGACAGACAGACACACACACACACACACACACACATGCATACCGTACCAAACCAAATGCTGTGTATTCTTAGTCAGTGCAGTTATTCTGTCATTTTTATTCCCATGCTGTTTTTTTTCTGTCTTGTGTGTGTGTTTATTCTTTCCTCTTCCCTTATACAGCTGGGTTTTTTTTTCTTGGTAATCCATGAGGGAAAACACGGAATTAGTTTGTAAAGCGTGATAATAATGCATGGCCATAATAACTTGACTCAAGAGGATTAGCAAATGTGCATTGTCTGAAGCAGCAGTCTCTTGGGTGATCAGCTGGTTGCCTCCCTAAACAGTGGCTGCCTCTGCCAATTAAAAACGCAGTCTAGTCTCCCTCTTCAAATGATTAATTCTGCCCACGCTGTCGATGGCCTGCCAATTATTGTCGCCCAATTGGTATTAATAGGTAGACGATTTCCTGATGTTGAATTTATCACCGATTGTGAAAACTTCTCCCTTTGGCTCTAATTAGCGTTCACTTACAGCACATGCAGAACACACACGTGCACGTTCATGCACATGCATATATGCAGAACGAAGGCTTTACTCAGTAAATATTTTCTCACGGTGTGAAGGTAATCTTTACTCAGTTTTCTCAAATTATCGGATAAATGACAGTTCTGCTGTAGGAAAAGTGGACGTGCACGTGACAATCAGTGAGAGACATTTTTAATCTGTTTCAGTGTGATTTCATGGTGAAACAAGACTAGGGATTGGTCTGTTTGGGCAGATTTCTGAACAATTATATGGGTTTAGTTGAGGCTGTGAAATGTTTCCTCATACAATGCTTTTAAGAAAAGTAAATTAACTCACATGCAGAGAGAGAGAGAGAGAGGGGAGGAGGATGACAAGAAAGAGAAGAGGGAGAAATGGTTTTTTTTTGGAGGAGTGATTCAGCACAGTGGACAGACAAAACAAATCCTGTGCTGCTCCGATCTGCTGGCCGCGGTGGCCCAGTATCAACATTAAGCTAGTGTCGGGGATCATTGTGTTAATGCATTTATAAATGAAGGATATTGCCGTAGACCCCAGCCAAGCAGAAGCACATTAAATCATGGAATAATCTAATGAAATATTTATTCAAGTTTTTATTTTTTTCCCCCCGCTGAGCCGGTCTGATGGATAGGGTTCCTCTGTGGGTTGTCCTCCCAATAAAATAAGGGAGAGATGGAAGGAAAGAAGGATGGACGTCTCCATACAGCATGCATCACAGCAACATGAGATAGCATTTATGGGCCACTAGAGTATTCCTTTAGAGGATTATACCTGAAAAGCAGCAGTGTTGACTAAACTAATCTAGTAATCTTCAGTTTGCTGAAGCCTCCGCGTCTCTCTTTGATATGATAGAAGTCTGAGTGTGTCTCCATATTGATGTGTCCATATGGAAAGTGCCGAAGATCACAGCGCTGTTGTAGGACAGCAATCCCTCTGAGGAAACAGATGGGAGCAAATTCACTTACTTACTTACTTAATATGCTATAAGCAGAGCGGTATAGGAGAGCATAGATGGTATATGTGCTATACTGTGGTGATATTCCTATACAGACAGACAGCAGTCTATCTATAGAGTCGTGTTGTTTTATGGTTGTTAATGAAATTACACAATTTCGTGCAGATTTTAAGAAGAAAAGAGGATTTCCGTTTCAGCTGAGAACATAGAGTACCGAGGAAAACAATTCCTGGCCTCCTTGCAGATTTGTCCAGTGATTTGATTTATCAAATCTAGAAAAATGTCTTCTGCCTGGGCTCGTGAGCGAAGGCCACCAAGCCAAGCTAATGCAATAACAACACTCGCTTCACAACCCTTAAATGTCTGTAAATATTGTAATAAGCAACAGGGCTTTCCTCATAAAAGATGCAGCAGCTCAACTGGTACTGACAGGCGCTATGGGTCTTGACTTCAGGATGAGGAGTGCTCTCTCTCCCACTCTCCCTCTCCTCTTGGCTTTCCGAGGAGAGTGGCCATCTCTGATGCCGACAAGGCCTCGCTCCACTGGAGGTTAGAGTCCACAAACCAAACACCAAACCTGGCTTTCATCCTGTCTACACTTCCCTACTTCATCCCTGCCTGAGAGAGCTTCTCACATGGATTGATTTCCTGCACCAAGACAACATTCATTATGTTATTGCAGCATGTTATGCTCTTGGTATGTTGGCTGCTATTCCTTGACCTTTCTGGAAAATGCTTGCTCTCCAAGGGTGCCAAGAGCAGGGACAGACATGGGAGGGTGAGGTTTATGGGAAAACATGGACCGGCTTTATGACTGAGACACTCTTTTTGACTAGGAAACCTACATGTCTGTTTTGTTATTGGGCTACGTGAACCTCCACTGTGGCCGGTTTCACACTGTGGGTTTTGTGGACAGTGTGGCATTTGGAGCCATTATATCTCTGTGGGTGTCTCTGATAATGTTTAAAGACGTTTTTAAAGTTGTTATTTTTGCATCTCCAATTCATGATTGGGCACGAGTAAATCCATTGGTTATACTGTCTTGGCTTTGTAAAGGCTCTTAAAGTTTGACGATGCACTGTTGTTGGTATGATACAGTAATGTCCCTGAATTTATCCCGAAATGTGGGACATGTCGTCCAATAAATAACATTGATTACTTTTAATGGCATCCTCTCTAATATCAATTGATACTCAACTAAGCTTCACAGACAGGAAAGGAGGTAACTTTGAATTCATGAAAACATGTTTGAGGATGCTTTGTTTTGCTTATCGTGGCTGTTCAAAAAAATCTAAATGCTATTCTTTATTTCCCTATGTGGAAAAAAATTAGGACACAAGAATACAGTTACTAAGTTAGAGAGAGGATTTTGGATTGAAATCCTGTTTTGTGTTGCAGGTCACATTTCTGTTCTAAAGTCTGTAGAGACACACCGCCGTCTCATTGATACACAAAGGTCACAGCTATTCCCTTCGTCTAAATAGAGGGATGGAAGCCTATCTATTTTGTATGGTGAGCTTAGCAGAGTGCCATTGCCTACAGAGCAGAATGTACTGTTATAAAGGGAGGGAAGGAGAAAAGAACAGAGGAGATATAAAGGCACAGAGGGAAGAAAAGAGGGAGGAGGGCATGGTGGTTTCTGTTAGAATGCCTTGCGCTCTTTAATGTTGTGTTTGAGCCTGGCTAGGCACAGATTCATTTTAGAAGGAAAATGAAATAACAAGAGAGAGAGGAGAGGAGAGATTTTAATGCAATGTTTTGTGATAATCCCTCTCCATTTTGGAATGGTTCAGGAGAACTCATGCGATAAAGCCTTGTACAAGCCTAGAAAATAATAAGTTATTTGTCTTGCCTTATACTACTGTGCCCTTGGAGGGCTTGCTAACCCCCATGTTTTGGCCAACAGACAATCACAGATTAGTCAAGCTGTCACATCTCCCTGATTGCCAAATGGTTGAGCCCTTGATATTGCTGTGAATCAGCAATGCATAAATGTAGTGCACATGTGTGCTTGTGTGAGGGTGCACGTAAACACAAATGAGCTTGTATGTGAATGGCTACTGTCACTCAATTCCTCTCTGTCACACAGCCCAATGTGACAGAGAGGAATTGGAGAGAGAAACTGTCACATGTATGCAGCGGGACCACAAGGCAAATGACAGACAGACACATGGGCAAAGAACAATGGATGGATAGACGGATGGATAAGTGGAGGGGAAAAGATGAAGTGTTTGTCAGAGATGCAGAAACAAATGGTTGCTTTTATCCCAAGGCGGTGGGAGAGTAGAGTGACAGCTCAGCGCGGGACATGCAGGAATCCTCTGACAGGTTGAGAGCTGTTTGGGCACAGGAGGGCGGGAGGGAGTGGAAAACAAAGGGATTGAAGGTGAAAGGGTGGAGGGGGAGGAGCAGAGGCCAAGTTTGGCAGCTGTATAACATAATCACCCAAAAGCTGTTGATACAGGAAAATCCCTCTAGTAATACTAGTAATACTCAGTAGTAACACTGCTATTACTAGTTGTAGTAACAAAATACAAGATCCTACAATTGCCACTACTGTTGACAACATAAATAATAGCCTATATTACCGCCCTAAATGGCAATGATGACAACACTAAGCAATATTACCAACACCAAGACATTTTTCCAACAGTCCTGAGTAAACGGATATTTAACAATCCCCGGAATGAAGACACACATTAGGATGGAAAATGTCGATGAGTACTTGGGTCTATGAGGGATGTGTGGAGATGCACGCTGCTCAGCACGGTTATAAATAGATATTCTGTGGTATTTCCGAAAATAGGTTAAGCTGCCATCGCTGCGCTGCTGGCATGACATCACTGATTGCCTGCCAGCCTTCCCCCAAAGACTGCTCCCATACTGTGTGGAAAAAGCGGGAGAGAATGAGGGAGGGACAGACAGGGGGAGCATCTGTAGGCAAGTGTAGAGCCCTGTCCTCCTCATTTCCAGCTTCGGTCCCCCTCCCCTCCACCCCTTCAATCGTACAGCCATCCCTCCCTCTCTCCTTCCAATCCATCTTTTCCACTAGAGGAGGATACTGTAGCTAACAGTCTCTGTGCTTTACTGCCAGAGACGCAAACTGGTCGGAGGCTTTGTACTGGAGTTGCATCACATCCGTATTTGCAGTGGGACACAGGCGAATTGTATGCCAAAAAATGCATGGATGGAATTTGTATTTCTGATTTGATGATTATCGGTTTGTTTTGGTCAAACAAACGGGCTTAATTAAAAAAGAGTCCTCCAATTAATTAATGATTTCTCATATCTTTATTGGCTGCTTTTTGGATTCGCTTCACAGAGTAGTTGCTGCTGTAATCTGCTGTTGCCTTTGCTGTCGGTCTGTCGGTCTGTCGGTCTGTCGGTTTGTCATTAACAGAATAATATGTTTTGGAGTCTTCCAGGCTGAATGTGGTTACCAGGAAATATACATCAATGCAATTAACGCTCTGACTCCTGCTTGGTAACTAGACCATCAGCGTTAATGAGTACTCCACTCCAGCTCCGTGGTGACATAAGATAGATAAATAAATAGAAATGCTGGGACAACGACACAAAGTTGTCATTTTTGGCATGCAGGGCATAATTGAAAATATGTATGTGGAATATGTCCCGCTCTGCAACGAATGCAAAGCCCAGCTATATGAGGCTGAGTGCTCGTTACAAGTCTGTTTTGAAGAAATGTGCAATTAGTGTTTCATCTCGACATGTCCTGTATACGAGGAGCAGTGTAATGAAGTGCAGTGTATGTGTGATAGGGGAGTGGTGGTGGTGTTCTTCACGTGTCTTTCGTCCTCATCCTCATCTTAATCACTCCATCCAAGCAGCCTCTGTGCCTTTGAAGGTCTATCTTTAAAGGCACATTTCAATTTGTAAAATCAAAGTGACTGAAAACCTGATCCGTCTCTCGGTAGCCAGTCAGTTTGCAGCTGCCAGTCATCTACGTACGTGGCTTTGCTGTGATCAGTTGATCTGTCTAAAAGGTTTAAATGCCTTCAGTGTTTGAAACAGGACAGAGGCTGTTATGAATATCACATCAAATATGGCAATGTGGCACGTTAAATGAAGACTTTGTATCAGTGGAAACACGGCAGCTACTGCAGTTTACAAGAAGCCAAGTGTAAGCGATTTTATGATTTATTTTTGTCAGGTCATGTTTGTTTTTTTCCAGGAGGTTGTTATAGTGCATCAAGAGGAAGAGATGCAGTTTTCTGACCTTGACGGGGGGGCTTAGAGAAAACTTTCATTGATTTTTATGTAAATCCCCTGGCCAGAGCGGACTTGGCTGGGGGAGGCAGAGATGAAGACGGGAGAGGGAAGCGACTTGGCAGGTAAACTCCCGCTGCCCTCCCAGAAGTAACACGGCAGGAGGCAGTAAGTGAGAACCTACACATTATTTACAGCACTGCGAAACCCCATCCATTAACAGTGTCAATTAGCTTGCTCATCAGGGATGCAGGCCACTGGATGTATTTATAGAGCTGGCCCTGGCTTGAACAGTGGAGCGGGGATGGAGCACCCAGACGCTCCACATAAGCCAGGGCTTAGTTTATAGGCTATAGTACAGTAGAGGATGCCAAGGTCCCGCATCATAAGTAACAGCCATATATTGAAGTAGTTCCGGGCAACCTGTGGGGGGGGTGGAGAGTGGGGTTGCCATCTGTCACCTCACCTCCTGAAACAGCATCTGCCGCCAAGCAGCATTAACTTCTGGAACTTGATCAGGAAGTGGTTGGAGTGGTGTGACTGTCTTCAGCCCTCTTAATGCTGCTACACTTATATACGTCTGCTATTGACTACTGAAACACTCCACTGGATCGTATGTGAGGCACCGGCTCTGCCCTGAGAGAACTGTTTAACCCCCCTAGCCACACACGATAGATTGTGTGAGTGTGAACGTGTCAAAGTCTCTTTCCCTGCTTTGCTGTGATGGCTTCTTTTGCCCCGGTATTGATCCTGAAACATACCCAGAACCTTTCAGAGAGAATTTATAGCATTTGCCACACTCATTAGGCACTGCGGCCTGCTGCACTGTAGTCTACTTTTATCACCATGCCATGCAAGTGTATACATACTGTAAATACACAAACACTCGCGCACAGTCCTGCAGCGTCCTTTGGGATGTGTTTCCTATAGATCTGTTTCACTGCTGCTTGCTGGCTGCTGGAGTCTATGTGAGCGAGCAGCAACAAATCAATGGCTGAGGTCTCCTACTCAGGGGGTCAGAGAGGATACCAGGGAGGGTCCGGGGACTATTTTTCTCCCTCGCGATGGACGCCGACGGTCCTCGGAGCTCTGCGGCGTTCAGCCTCCCCCGGCTTGAGGTGAAAGGGTAGTGGAAGGAGAAATGTAGGAGGATTTGGTAGCTGGGTGTAGCAGAGATGAAGGGATGGAGTGATTGATGAAAGAGGAGTGGAAGAGTGTAGTCAGCCTCAGGATCGGGAGATGGAGACTGAGCACAGCGGTTGGCTCCCTTTAAGGTGGCTGCCTGACTTAATTAAGGTTTACAGGTTACGCTAGGCTACTGCTTATATTACAGCACTCATTACAAGCCCATTAGGCCCGGCAGAGAAAATATTGTTGTCAGAACAATGAGTGAGAGCATTTTGGAAAGTCTCTGTCACTCCCATGCTCCAGCTCTTCTTTATTATACCTCTCCGCCTGCCCTTCCTCAATCTCTCCTCCTTCTCCCTGAGCATTGGCGTGATTGTTTGAGTGCGTGAACAGATCCAGGATCTTTTTTCCGGAGGTGAGGGAGTGATAATATGAGTTAAGAGCTTCTCTGAGACCAGACTGATTACCCCCCTCACGGTCAATCTGCGCCACCGAGCCTCCTGCCTCCCTGGCTGGCGATGATTCAGGTCATAATCACATTGTATCACTGCTGATGATGTGTGTTTCAGCTCCCGACCCTTTTGAAAGGCTATCATTTCCCCCCGAGCCCCACATGGCAGTAAATGAAGTAAGCAAGTAATCTACTCTCAGCGATGGCATTTTCCACAGAGTGCAAATGATGTGTGAGGGAGCAGGCGAGACTAGTGCCAGGACTGGCTCGGTTTCTGCTACCTTCACACTTTCTAGCCAAGGAAATGCCACATTGAGAGCAAGTTCACACTTTTTCATTACACTGGGGCAGCTTGGCTCCTCTGGGGCAAAGGGATGGAGAGAGTGGAGAAGGAAGGTGGAGTGAAAGATGGAGGTGCTGGGGTAAATAGAGGGGATTGAAGCATGTATGTGTTCGGTGTTTGTGTGTGGAAAAAGTGTGAGAGCGGTGAAACCTGTATGGGTAGATGCAGTATGTGTGCATGTGTGTTTGTGTCTGGAGGTCCTGAGCAAGTGACAGTTGGGTAGGCCCAGGGAGCGTTAGGTGCTAGAATAAGTGCTGATCTGAGGTAAGAGAGAGAGGGAGGGTGGGGCGTGGGTGCGTGTGTGCAAGGGCATGATCATGGATTTATCCACAGGACCTCTACACTTAACAGAAATTAGCCACTCATCACAGCATAGACCCGAAGGTGCTGCACCAGACAAACGTACCAGACACACAGACACAGTTCTGGTAATGGAGGGCCTGGGCCACAGTAAATAACCCTGTAAATGGCTGCTGTCGACACAGCTATATCTTCTCAGCTCTCTCTCTCTCGCTCTCGCTCTTTTCAGTGTAAGACTCTTTAATTACAAGCCAACAACACAGCGGAGATTGAGAGATTCAACCCCATTTCCCAGCAGACACACAATGCACGCTTAAAAATATATCACTGAGAAATAGGTGATGAGAGGAGGGGAGTGCAGAGGAGAGGAGAGGAAAAGGAGCCCTGCAGGATAGCATGGGGAAAGGAGAAAGAGGGTAGGAAGAGAGGAAGGAAGGAGAGCAGAGAAGAGAAGGGATTTCTTCTCTTCGGAGCTGAAATCAATGCGTGAGATAAGGCTGTTTTAGATTTCTATCAGATGATGCAGAGGATCATCTCCTCACACTGGCAAGGCATTCCCCACTGCTGTGTCAGCAGCCTCCGATTACAGAGGCTTTTTGTTGTGTTTCAAACAATTTCATCATGCTCCCCCCACCCCCCCCACACACACACACTTTTGCACTCGGTATGCAATGCAGCGCTGGCAATTTGTACGTGTTTGGATTCCAATTATGAAGTTGTTAAAGCTTTTTCGCCTGTGGCCTGCAAATTCTTATTAAGCCATACATTAAAGAGCACAGAGTCACATTTAAATGGAGTTCATGTTTCTCTTTTGTTTGCCAGCGTTGTGGTTGTTATTAATCTATTCTCAACGCCCTATGCTTTACACATTAACAAATAAATCGTGTTTGTGATTGTAATGCAAAATACTTGTTTCTCATTCAAAGATAGGGGCCGGCATTTGTCAAGTAAACCAACAATAAGCCGAGAGAGAGAGAGAGAGAGAATAAAAACAACCACAAAAATGGAGCTTTTACCCTCAACCATTTGTGAAACAAACAAATGAACAAACCCAAAACGACAATGACATTTACACAGTCTTTACACTGTTTCTTACCAGCTGATGCAGAAGAAAGTAAGGGAATGAGAGAGCGGGGTAAGTGATTGAGTGATCTGCTTGGTGGCCATTGGAAATCATTAAGTTAGGGCCGCTGGGATGGGGGAGGGTGTTAGGAGGGCTGCACCGTGACACCAGTGCTACAGTCAGCCACCTCAAGGGTCACGACCCCAGACAGACTCCATCACTGTCACTCACCCACACAATAAAGAACAGAGAAGGATGTGGACTGATTGTCCCATACTATAGGAGAACAGCCTGATGACATGGGATTGAATAGGTTCAAACAGAACGGGAGTGACTAGCATTGAATTGAATCTGAATTAGATAATAGGAGTACATAACACACACACACACACACACACACACACACACACCAAACACAGACATTGCACC